>OY735226.1:51623167-51638167 GCA_963457665.1 Thysanoteuthis rhombus | reverse complement strand
TTCCGTCACTTTATTGCTACCAGCTTGGGCCGTGGGTTTCATTTTTACGGTAATTCCAACAGTATTCGTGCGCCCTTCCTAGGGATGCAGTGGTCTATAAAGTCTCAATTATTGCTCTGATCCTAAATTGAAATCCTGATCACGACAGCACTACTGAAGGACTGTATGAATACTGAGAATACAAGAAATATTGGTTCAACGACTCAAGTTGCTAGCGATGGGCTAATAGCCAAGCAAATGCATGATGGAGATTGTACAAACCACCGCGCTGCAACGATAGCTGAGGACGATGTAAGAGGAGGGCAGGAGCTCTGAGGAGACTTACTGTCACTTACCATTCAGAAAATAATAATAATAATAATAATAATAATAATAATAATAATAATAATAATAATAATAATAATAATAATAATAATAATAATAATAATAATAATAATAACAACAACAACAACGCTGAGGGAGAGACTGGAGGAGATCGGGATTAGGCTGAGGATAGAGACCGTACAGACCACAGCACTACTGGGAACTGCACAGATACTGAGGAAGGTGCTAGAGATATAAGTACTGCAACGAATTGTAACTCCGTCATGATATGCGAAAGAGAGAGGAGACGTTAGCTGAAGACCTGAGGAGATTTATTGTCACTCAGCCTTCTGCGATAACCACTGGGCAACCGGTGTGAAACTGTAAATCGTAGAATTACTGCGACCTATGAGTACTGGGGGAGGAGGGCTGGAGACCTGAGGAGACTTGCTGTCACTTAAACTCAAGCGGTTACCACCAGGCAACTGGGGTGAGATTCCTAATAATAATAATAATAATAATAATAATAATAATAATAATAATGATAATAATAATAATAATAATATGTGGAGTATGAAAGCCAGGGTAGTGCCAGTCATAGTTGGCGAACTAGGAACTGTTTCAAAGACACTGAGGGCGAGACTGGAGGAGATCAGAATAGAGGGAAGGATTTAGATTGTACAGACCACAGCACTGCTAGGAACTACGTGGATACCGAAGAAAGTGCTAGGAATATAAAGACTGCAACACTAATTGTTAACAGTGACCTAGCAAAGGAAGGGAAATGAAAGCAGGAATGTGAACCACGTCAAGTATGAAGTAGAGATTATTCCAGGGAGACTCTGGGCCCCAACTACCGTTTGCTCTAACTATGATACAACATAAAAGAATCCAGAAAAGCTGAAAAAGATACAAATTCTCCAAAATGAGTGGGACTGTCGACCACCCCATGTAAACTGACAACATGAAACTATTTGCTAAGAATAGGGGAGAGTTCGAGACATGGATCAACCGAGTTGAAGAATACAGTAACTGATATGATACTGTATACAACAGTATTACTGTGGTCTATGAAAATGTGGAGAGGAGGGCTGGAGACTTGAGGGATATTGCTGTCCCTCAACCTCTAGCAGTAACCAAGGGGGAACTGGTGTTAAATTGCAAATAATAATAATAATAATAATAATAATAATAATAATAATAATAATAATAATAATAATCCTGGAGGATGGCAACCACAAATTACTGTGGGACTTTGACACCCAAACTGACCGCCTCATCTAGGCAAGAAGACCGGATTTTGTAATCGTAGACAAGAAGAGGATACTGAGGGAAGTGCTAGAAATATAAAGACTGCAACACCAACTCTTACTTAAGTGGCCTAACAGAGGAAGAGAAATGAAAGCGGAAATGTAAACCACAGCACTGGCGTGATAGGCAAAAGAGAGAAGAGATTTTGGCTGATGAACAGTTTGAGACAGTTTGGGCACTGCCTGCATGAACTGGAACTGCCGCTTTGTCGGGTAAAGAGTTTAGGAACTTCCCAAAATTTTGTTTTGATACCAGTAACGGTTTTGGAATGCAGCGGTGAACCGTTAAGAATTTTAAGACCATGTTCTCTCAGTCTCTTTACTATGCAAGTGTATTTTTGTGTTTTAGAGAGAGTAAAAAACAATTTCTACCCCGCCTATCACCCGTCAGATCTTCACAGTACAATCTGAAGCTATGTCTCCAAAAATGTAGAATATTGAACATCTTTCATGTCTTCTTTGAATGGATTAAAGGTTCTGTTACTGAAGCCCCTCCCAATAACTAATATTCTTAATCTACGTAATGTATTTTTTAATGCTGGATATGTATTTCTAATGTAAGTTGGAGATACCAAGAGAGGCATGTTCATCTGATAAACACACACACTCACACACAAAGAAAAATACTAGAGGTTGTGCAAACTTTGCCAATGAATCAAAATATGTTCTGAAGTTGAATATTTTCCATCTAAAAATCGGTTTTCTTTTAGCTATTTTTGGTCAAAGATGTGTTTTTGAGTTTTTACCTTTTGCACGTTTTACAATTTTTTTTTAATTCTTTAATTGTGTCACAAGAATATTTGCATTTTTTCCTTTTTTTCCCTTTTTCGTTAATGCAATCGGATATTGCAATAGGAAAGATCTTTTTTCTGTATCACGTTTGAATAAAACGATTTTGATTCAGTCAACGTTGTGTAGCACTTGACTTGATACAATTGCACATTCAAAACCTGTTGTGACGTCATCTACGTCCAGCTGCTGTCGTCATAGCAAATATCTCATCTTGTGTTTGTGTCAGCACCGATTGAAAAAAAAATCTTCAGCTGCTTCTTTTACATTGAAAAGCAACGTTTCTTTTTTACTGCTATCTCTGCGTATATAAATAAATAATTCGTTACTGTCGAATCCTGACCTGCTGTCTATTTTTGCTGCGTGTTAGAAGTTGCAAAGGTTCATTCTTATTCATACTCGTGTGAGTACCGTAAAATACAAAAAATTAAATCCTCTAATATCTTTTCATTGCATTTACATTTCGAACTGAAATTTCAATCGTACAAAACTAAAAATGCATTGAAGATTTTCTTTTGGAAGAAATATAAATTCCTACTTCTTCAAATCGTTAGCGCAGTCAGCCGAATAGACTGAGAGAATACAAATTTTGCATTCGGGTTTTAGTGCATCTGTAGTTTCTACAAATAATATTCAGTTCGAAATTTCAATGCTCTAAAAAGTTATTCAACGTTTTCATTTTGTTATTCTTTAACAATGTCAAGTTCATAAATTCTATTATACGAACCGATACAACCATTGTATGTTGGGTCATTCTGAATCTTTGTTGTCCTGCCTAATCATATGTCAACATAGATAGAAGAGGGAGGGACACAAACCTTTATGAAATTATGTCAAAATGATAGTCACAGCTTTGGAAAGTCAAGCACAGAATATACTCAAATCAGTGAAGGTTCGTTCCTGGTGCGTAAATTGATATTGAAAGGAAGTAACCAATCACACTGCAGCTGTTGCTGCTGCTACTGACGTACTAAAAAGCAAATGAAAGTTGAAATCTCGACTATTTTAAACTATATCTCATTCATTTTAATCATAAATGATCTAGCTTTATCTTTTGTTAGAAGTATATATTCTTTTTGATCTTATAATCAGGAAAAATCGATTTTTATTGTTCCGTGCAGCATCAGTCTAAAAATTGACCCTTATACTCGACCCTAATACTAGAACTAACCCTAATCCTAACCTTAAAACAATTTGATACGTTTGATGATAAAATTCAATGATATACAGTTTCACATGGTCACGTTTTCTTTTATTTGCAAAGTAATAACAAACTGAATAGGATTGTTGGTATAATTAATTTATTTTATTGAGTTTAGATTTATGGTAGACAAATAACACATTTTCCTTGGAGATTTTTTTTTCATTCAATTTTTAGGTGCCTTCAATTCATTAAATCTTGAAACAATCCGATAATATTTTTTACCTTTCACGAAGGATGTTCAATTTAAAATGTAACTACATTGTATAGCCGGCACTGACTTTCGACCATCATATTTGAAATCGTGACAACTTTTTTCCTGTTACAATTGTAACTTTCCCAGAAGGTCCCCTGCTTGATGGAATCCTTTAAGAAATCCTACCTATCTACAAAAAGACGAATAAACTGGTGTTGCGTTTTCCCTTTTTATATTCTCATAAACAAAAATATCAAACTTGACCACTACTTTAAATACAATATTATCTATAGAAAATGTGGTTAGACTGTGGATGAGTATTAGGATTAGTATTGATCATTGGATCAGGGTTAACATTAAGGTCTGGATTTCTTTTCCCTTGATATTTATCAGTGTTCTTTCAATTTCAGATTTAGTCCATCCCCGCTGTATTTCCAGTAAGATGGTAAAATACTTTTTTATATAGTGGGAGGACGCGACAACATAAAGTAGTAAATAGTTTTATCTTCATTTTGCTAAATCAATACCATCTATTATGCCATCTAGATACTGAATTAAAGACGACTGGCTGATATTGAAATATAAACAGAATAGGCTTGTGTGGGGAGAAAAGCATTTACAGATGATCAAAACAGAACAACTGAAAGATGTTCCGAAAAAATTCAAAATAATCATAGTTGAGCGAAAGAATTGGACTGATGCATAAAGAGCAAAGAATATTGAATGACCTCAACAATACAATCATCATCATCATCATCATCACCACCACCACCACCACCACCACCACCATCATCATCATCATCATCATCATCATCATCATCTCCTCCTCCTCCTCCTCTTTTTAGATTCTACCTTTGGACGTAGATCTTTCCTAAGGTCCACCTGGTCTCTCTATTATGGCCATGGAGGAGTAAGTACTTTCTGAATTTGTCTAGCTAGTCATGTCATCTTATTTTCTGTCAGTCATAATTTTGCATATGATCCCTTGGGATTCATTTTGTGAGTTGAGGAGTTGCTGAACATTTTTTACAAAATGTTCAGCTCACTGCTATTTGATTTTCAAATGGGTTCTATAATATTTCGGTTCTTCTATCTTCTGTAACCTACTGCGTTGTCTGATAATCTCTTAAGGTGAGATTGAGAAGTCAACAAATGCTACAGCAAGTGACATATTATATTCTGCTGCTTCCTCGATGAATTTCTTCATCGAATGAAGATGGACGATGGTTGAGTAGCTCTTTCTGTACTTATAGTTGCTTTCCACTCAGGATTTGGTTCACTTGGTTGGTGATCACTTCGGTGATAAGTTTGTGGATGCAGTTGAGTAAGATTGTAGGAAATGAGGTCTTCCAGGTTTCTTTTTTGTATAAGAGATTTATCATTGCAATGTTCCAATCTCCTGAAACTTCACTTTGAGGCATTAGTTGAAAAAGATGGGTAGTTCGTTAATGATGACTTTTCCTCCTTGTTTGAAAAGGTCGATGTTGATATTATCGGGTCCAGAGTGCCTTCAATTTCAGTGGAGTGACCACACAGGAATCTTTCAATTTATTACTCCCCGTCTGTGTTCCCTATTCAGAGGTTCACAAAGGATTCCTGGAAACATTTGACAATTAATGTACATTGTTTGGTCGCCATTTTCTTTGAGCCCACGAGTTGTTTGCCTTCTTCCTGTACTGAGGAATTTTCCAAAAGATCTAAAGACCCTACCTTTTTTCAAAAATGTTTTCAATAACTTTTGTCGTGTACTTTTCTTTATTTTCGATTCGTTTCTTTTGATGGCTTTGTTAAGGACAGTTGCTTCGATCTTTTCTATCGCTGTTCTTGGTAGTTTGGGGTTTATGCATTTCATCATGATATTCTTCGTTTCTTCTGACAGTTTACAAATGGTTTATGTGCTCCCTGGCCCAAACAGACTGCCTATTTCGATTTAAGAGATGGTTATGTTGTTACTGAGCTCGTTGATATTTTCTTCTAGTTTGGCGAGAAATTTGTATCTGTTTTTCAGTTTCAAATTAAATGATTTGGTGATCTTTTACCGAACGCTTAAGCAGTATGTTGGAGAGCATTTTTCAACAGCCTATTTTGGTGTTTGCTAAAATTCATATATCATCAATATGTGGTCACTTCCTACATTGACCTGATCAAAGACTCGGATATCTTTGATTGTGTCCTACTTCCCACTGACTTTCTTATTAAAGAAGGGGTTCATGATTTTGAACCCGTTTGCTGTTGTAAAATTTAGAAGATTTTCACCCCTTCGTTCTGTACTCGCCTATTTTTCATTTATTACTGTTTGTCTTTGGCGTTGAAGTCTCTTATAAAGATGTAAGAATAGTTTTGGCTTCTTGGAGTACGGGATTCGAGTCGTCATAGAAGTTGACTATCTCCTTGTCGGCTGACTGTGAATTGGGAACATCAACTTGAATGATGTTCAGTTTGTACCCTTTTGAGATCTGTGCAATAACGTTGACAACTGGTCTGAGATAGCTTTAAATCCAGCAACAAAAATCGGTATAAACGCTATAAATTCAGATATCAGACATGGCCTCCCCTTCCTCTGGGCAAAGTAGCCAAGTGTTCACCAGCCCGTGCAGAGGCTACCAGTATCACTTGTAAACAGAAGACTGCCGAACCACACCGTGTGGTTGAAATATTATTTGGCAGTTAGCAAGTGTGGTTAATGTGACGGTTTGGTGTCAAACGAGAGTGGTTATACCAACACCTCAAACACGCATGCACGTTCGTTCATATATATATATATACATATGTATATATATATATATATATATATATATATATATATATATATATATATATATTTATATTATATATATATATATATATATATATATATATATATATATATATATATATATATATATATAGATAGATAGATAGATAGATAGATAGATAGATAGATAGATAAAGAGATAGATAGGTAGATAGTCAAATTACCAACTAGTCAGAAATTTTGGTAGTGCATTCAAATTAAATGAAAACCCCACACACAACGCACAACTAAAATTTAAATTTTATCAAGAAAAAATCGCTACTCATATCAGATAAATGTGCACCCTTTACTGAATGAAAATTGGTGTAAAGTGGTTCGCTTAAGCTCAACTCAAACTAATTCTCTTTGGAAAGCAACCATCTTATTCCCCCAGCATTGAGTAATTAGCATTGCAGTTCTCGTTAGTCCTGTAAGGCAGTCTACCAAAGAGACAGTTACTCTTACAGAAAAAAACAAAACCAAACCGAAGTCTCCAAAACATTCTGGTAGTACACTCTACTACCTGCGACCAAAAATGACCTCCTCTTGCAAAGCCTCGTCGTAACATTGAAAAAAAAAGAGGCCTACCATTGATGCCACGACAAAGATCAGATCATCTTTTTCGAAAATTCTGCAACTTCAAAAACATCCAAGAAGACGTTGCTAGGCAAATCTCTGTACAGCCATAGACATCATTGGGACGATGTGCAATCACAAACAGCATCATCACTACGACCACAACCACCACCACCTACAACAACAGTTTCACAATTTTGCAAACGTTCAAAACAAACTCGCAGTTGAATGATTGGCAGGGGAAGTCGAGGTGGATAGTATGAGAAACGAAACAAGATTTAAAAAGCGATACGTGAGATTTCAAAATTACATCTCGCTTATGTTTGTCATGGCGTAGAAAAAACCTTCTTTTGTTAGACTGGTTCATTAATCTTATTGATATCATTTGCTAATTTTGGGGTATCGATCTCTACTCTCAACCTCTCAGATTTTTGGCGAGGGGGGAAACTGAAAATTTTCATAATTTTCCCATCAAAAGACAACTAATACAAACAATGCCAGGGATAAAACTTGGTTGATTCAAATGTTTGTATAAACACGATTAGTTCTACCAAATTTAATTGAATCTGACAATTTCAGCTGTATTGGAAAAAATAACCACGAAAAAGCTTTTAGTTCGAATTCTCTCCGAAAGTAAAAGATTTTTTTGTTCTTGTCAGTCCTTTACGTTATCCCTTTTTTTGCCATCCCATCCTGAGTCTAAATCTTCCTTCAATGGATCTTTTTGGTTCGGATCCCAGTAAAATGTATCAATAGTTATAGAATCAAGCCCTCAGCTTAATCCATTCCCCTCGCTTATCAAATTGTGACAGATTTTCTTCCCCTACTTATTCCGACCCCGACCTATCAAATTATGACATATTTCCCAACCCACGCTTGTTCTGCCCCCACCACTTGTTAAGTTGCGACGGATATTCCAACCCTATGCATATTCCTACCCCGGCAATTAGGCACATAGGATTACGTGTTGTACATGAATCTGATCCAACAAAGATAGTAGAAAATAAATGCTGACAAATGCCGATAGGTGCTTGCCTAAATGTATGTGTGTGTGTGTGTGTGTGTGTGTGTGTATATATGTGTGTGTGTGTGAATGCGAACGATATGTCCATACATAAATTTATATACATATCTTTATCTTCATTTGGATTCCTTATGATAATTAAAGTAAGAATGATTATATCCCTCCTACTGTTCCTCTCCCTGTTCCTTCTTCTCTCCCTCCTTCAAAAAATTTCATAAGAAATCGAGTGATTAAACGTCCCTTAAGGTCATGCTCTATATTTTCTAAACTATTCTGAATCATTTATAAAGTCTCTACACTGTTTTATTTTTACAGGACTGGGTAACGTATCCCCAAAATATACATAATTATATTGAGAAAAAAAAGCACTAAGTGTTTAATAGATTTAGTTTTCAAAACATGTCAATAAATATACAGTTCTAGGAGTATAATTAAAGAATAGAATACCATATTCAATGTCTAAATTCCATTTCCCTTCATTTTTCTGTCTTGCTCAGTTGTTGAAGGAAATCTCCCTTTTAAACAAGATCTTAAATCCATTAATTATTTCAGATTTTTTTATTGGGAGTTCACGAGTTTCAAGATTTAATCCTAGTTCCAGTTAGGTATTCGATGTGAAGTCTAATCACTCTATATTTTACGAATTATTTACGAGAAAGTAGTATTACATTTACTTACTGGTAGTCTAAGGTATCTGAGTAAATATTAGGCTCTCAGATACCTCAACTTTGCATGAAAAGGAAATATTTTCAGAGTAATTTATAGAAAAAAATGTCTCATCACCAAACACTGTGTGATATAGTTTACTAAACTCGCACACCATCTCTCTATGGAGGAAAACCTGTGCGACTGACGTATATGTAGATAAAAGAGTTAGAATCGTACATTATTTCTTGCAACACTATTCAGTCTCCGGCAAAGCTGTATGATCACAAAGTAATTTTCGGCGTCGCTTTGACGCTGTCAGGAAGTGTCTCATATCATCGGAGGAAATGGCATGAATATTGGAGGCAAACGCAAAGCATGTCCTTTCGCTTTGCACCCTGGGTTATGATCGATGCCTTCCGTTCATTTCATCTCAAGATCGAATGGAGTGAATGGAGAAAGACGGTCTGTTCATAGCAGACGTTCTTTCTGAAAGAGTTGTCTCTGTTGTCTTTTCCGAAAAGAGGAGATAATGGGTTCTTTGGGCCACATTTATAAAGCAAGAAATGCTGGACGTGACGATCTTTCAGCACTGGATTGGCTTTGGGAACCAATATGAATGGATGATCGAGAATATAATGAATGGTTAAGGTCAAATATAAATGAAAATTTCTATCTATCAACCCATCTATCTATCTATCAACCCATCTATCTATCTATCAATCCATATATCTATCTATGTATGTATATATTGTGGATGTCAAGTTATCTGACAGAACTTAAATGAAAATTACAGCTGAAACGTGAAGCAAAAAGTTAAAGAAAAAAGCGTAACATCTCATTTTTTTTTATTACGTGGGCGTAGTTTGATGCATTTCGACGGGGACCAACTATATGAAAAAATTTCTGTTCCTCAGCATTTAATGAATGAACAACAATTTTGCTCTGTGAACTACTGAAAATATTTTTTTTCTTTCAAAAGTTGGCTGGACCCCTGTCAAAATGGATCGAACTATGCCAACGGAATGACAGAGAAATTTGAGATGTGAGTATTTCCTCCTCAACTTCCGATTGATAATGCAATACCTGATATATATGGGTTTATTTCATAAACTGCTCGATACATTTAACTGAAATATATAACAGCTGATTTGGGATCCATCAACTAGAACTTCTCAAGTCAGCAAGCATCCATGTGACTCCATCTCATCAAAACCTAAATATGCATTCTTTCCATTTTGAAAAATAAAGACAGAAATCCCCATAAAAAGAAGAAGAATGTAAATATCTTCATCAGATGATCCAAACCTGCTTTGAATTGTCATTATCAGATGTGGAGGTTCAATTTACCGCCTACTTCACTGGACGCATCATTCAACGCACTTAAACTCTTAATTGACTTTTCTTCACCCATTATCATATTTTAATACTCACTTGATTTACCCTGTATCAATTGAAGTGTGTATAGGAATGCAAATGTGTGTACTTTCCCATGTTGTACTTCAACAGTCATTTCTAATTATTTGTGGTTCAACAACCAAACTTCAGTCATTTTACACGTATGTTCATTCGTCCCCTCTTCTGCAGTTATGTATGCTTTTTTATGTATGCATCAACAATGTATACGACTTTATCTTTTTATATACAGATGTCATCTTTTGTATTTGTATGCACCAGCGTATTCCCTTCGTACATGAAGGTGTATGAAAATGTGTATTTTACATTTACACACTGCATGTACATGTTTCCTGCACCTTTCATGTAAATGTATGTATGTTGTATATGTGCTTGTGCAACCGCTTGTATGCATAGCTGTTTAAATGTCTGTACGTACCTTTGTTGATTTATGCATGTGTGCGTATATTTGCATATGTTTTCTGTGTTAGTATGTACCTACATCTGTATTTTGACGTATTCATTTGGATGATTATCGATACATGTATATTAAATATATATCAGCATTTGAAAGATATGCATATGTATGTAAATGTGCGTGGACTTTTGAATATGCAGAGGTACGTGTGTTTGACATGAGGACATCGTAGGACACTCCAATGTACCCCACCTTTGATTATGTAGATACAAATATCTGTGTACACTTCTTTCATGCTCCCCCCGTCCGTCGTACCCATTAAATCTATTATCATTTTTATTATTTGTTTAATATAATCACCCATATGTCCATCACCATTATTTCATGTCCATCATGTGTATTCATATGCGTGTCTCCAGTTGCCCAAGGTATTTGTGTGCATATGTATGCATACATATATGTTTGTTAGTATGTAAGTGTATGTGTGTGTGTGCATGTACATGTATGTATACTTTTAATTGTATGTATTTACTACCGTCCCCATACACGCAAGGAAACTGGAGAGGCCTACACTCACCACTGACCATTAAACACGCCAAGACAGATTCATTACAGGATCCATCTTGTAACACTCTTCACTCTGGAAACTCATTTCTCTTGAAAATCCCACTGAGACTTGTCTGAGTAATATTTTCTATAAGCTGGGAAATCAACTATGATTACAAATCCTTTTTACTAAATATCGGAGTCATTTCTAGCAGTCTATTGGCCTTTCCTTATATATATATATATATATATATATATATATATATATATATATATATATATATATATATATATATATATATATATGTATATATATATATATATATTCAGTCATATGAATTTGTAACTAAATGGAAATGTTCAGTCTACTGAATTTTTGGTTCACGATTTTAATCAGAATAAAGTTCATCTGTGTCGGTTTGAAACCTACCAATGCAGTTGCCAGGTTATTCATATTCTGAAGGCGAAAATGCTCGCCTATTGTGATACATCGAATTGTTATGAATAAAGTTGTGAACACATTGCTATATCCCTTGACTGATCTCATATGAATCAAAGTGATCAGTAGTTGAGTGCAGGCCAGTTTAACAGTTATTTGAATTTTCACGGTGCTAAAACATCTTCAAGTCACGTGATATCACTGGCCCTGTACCCCGGCTCATGTAACTTCATGTCTTACATTTTTTGTTTTCGCACACATTTTCAGAGTACATGATAGCTCCAAGTCTATGATTGATAAAAAAAAAATGTTGTATTTAGCGTGAGATCAGGTGAGGTGACGTGACAAGTATGAATGGTAATGTTGATATTTATGATTTTAGAGCCGCGCAAACTTGGATAACTTCATGTGTTTAAGAGTACAATAAAATGTCATTCACATCTCTATGGAATATGGCTTGGTAAGAGCAACAATTGAATATTTGGTTGAGTACAATTTATCACCAAAGCTTGAAAGATTGAAAATACTTTCACCCCGATATTTGTATATTTCTATGAATTTAAAAATTTTCAACATATGCATTGAATTAGCACGTTTCTCTGTGAAACAAAGTATATTTTTTTGAAAAAATACATATTTGCCAATTAAAAAAAAAACCCAGTTCCAAATTGCTTTGTTCAAACTGCATCCATGTGTCGGTGTAAGAATTGCTTACATGTAATATGCACATGGAGTAAGGATTAATTGCTTTGGATCCTCGATGAGTCATGAGAAATAATCGTGTAATCGGCTTGCTTCGCGTGAACATATTTAGTATGGAATAATAAGTTCATTTGTTTCATTTGATTTCCTTTCCTGAATTAATTTTGTTTTATCTGTGAGCTAAAAGATGAAATAATACAAAAAATGGAAATATAAATTCTTACTTTTGGTATGAATGAAGTTTTATGCTCTGGGTCTCTTTGTAAATATCTGATCAGTAAATTGTGTTAAAGTGTAGATTTTTGTATTTACGTACAATATATATAATGTTTTCATGCTGCCTTTTGTTGAAGATGCCTAAAGAGCCATGATAAAATAATCAATAGGTGAATATGTGTCTTTCAGTCAGCTAATTTATAACGTGGAGAAAGTCAAAGGACAAAAAAAGAAAGGACAAAACTTGTTTCCATTGAACTTACTTGAATCTGATTGACACTGCAACAAACAATCTCTGGTCACTTTAACTTTAACGCCTGGAGTCAACAATTTGTCACTGACTACGACTCCGACTTGACTTTGTGAATCATGCAATACTGACAGCATTCAACTACAGACCATTAAAAGACCTGGCTCACAGAGGAATACCAGAAGATATCACAGATGTAATTTGAGTAATCTTGATTCAACTCTCCAACATAGGTTTGGAATCTAAAACAAAAGAAATATCAAAAGGTAAAATCATTATCATATCACTGGTAAAACTATGAATAAATATCCACCCTATAGTTTTGAGAACAGTCATATAAATTCAAATGATATTTCAGATGATTGAACTTCTTGTTGTTTTTGCTGTTAACATGGCATTTGGTCGATCTATTTGACGGCCCTCTCCAGCTGTTTTGATGATGGTGGATATGATATTTTTATCCTCGATGATAACAGAGCTTATAATGTAAAATTCGGATGTTTTCCTTCCCTTTCTTTTTTAGGCTTGGGTTTCCATATTTTGATCCTGTTGAGTTGCAGAAGCTATATTGAGTTGAAATCAGCACCACTCCGACTTAGACGCTCAGTCAATATGTTCATCTTTAACACCATAACGTTCAGTTCACCTAAAGAGGATCGTAGAATGAATCGTCAATCAAACTCCATGTTAACCATACAGATATCACAGAGTTCATTCTTTCGAAAAACGTTTTATAATTATGATATTTTTTGTGTATATATATATGTGTGTTACCTTAATCCAACAGGAATGGCACATGGTATGTTTCAGCCCTTCATCTCTACCGTGCTCTAGCAAAGAGAACCAAACAAATCCAGCTTATTTTCATTCGTTATGCTGTAGTAGTGTTGGATATTGCGAGTATGGACTGCATAGATTCGAATTGGTCAACAATAACTGGTCCTTATTAAATGATGAGCGTTTTCATGGACAGCAGAATTCGAGTGGTTTCCTCAGGAGAGAATGATCTACTTTGTTCCAAACAGATATCTATGAGGACGGGTACTTCAGTCAATGAAAAGCGTTTTGCTGAGTTACGGATCTTTTTGGATGGAACAATAATTCCGGTGGTGTTTGTCACCAGAAACATCCTTTATTCACTTCTATGGTTTGATTAACTTAAGCATGTGATGTATTTAATTTACAACCTTATCAAAAGGTCTTCCCCATGAAAGGCAGCTCACAGCCAGGGTCAATATTGGACACTGACAGTCGAGGCAGCAGTTGCTACTTTCAACCGGAGGGTAGAGGTTTTCCACTTTTTCTCGCACACAAACCAACTTTCTCATTTACTTCACCTGGACTTTGTACCCGCAAGTTTGCGTTATTTGACATTATTCATAAGCTGCAGGACCCCGAGTTTGAGAAAAGGAGAAATAAACAAGATGCTAAATAGTGACTACAGCACTATCTTTTTCTCTCTTCTCTTCTACTCTCTGTCTTCACTTCAGAAACAAAAATCGCGGGTCGAACCTTTTAGCTCCACATTGTCTCCTGCAATAGTTCATTACTCAACAAAAGGGAGGTTTGAATTACCCAACAATATGCAGCAGAACTTGACCCGGATCTTATACCCTTTAAGCCTTCATGCTGATTACGTCGCTTTGCAATTATTAGTCCTGTACAGGCAAGCTTGGGATATTTTATGATCTGAAAACAATTTTCTAATTAAGTTAGGTCTTCGCTTGACCTCATATTCAAATCATTTTATCGGTATTTAGTGTCAGTCATCATATGACACTTTGTCATAGAATGTATTGATTGAAGTTTCCTTGACTTCCTAGAAAAAATCATTGTCCCAAAACATGAATTTTTCCAAGAAGTGATCATATTCAAGATGTAACTAAATTGCTGATCTTGGCTGTCTTTTCCGTCCATTGTGCAAAACAAAGCTAAAAAATATTTCAATCACACATTTTCACTTCATTAAGAGATCATTTTCCCTAGAGACATTTTTTGGGAGGGTAGTATTTGCTAGGATCTAGATATACTGCTAAACTGGACCATCACTATCGTTTACTGTCCAGTACTGGGCCCTCTTTTTCCAGTTCAAAGTATTAAATTACGCTTTTGGAATCATGATTAGCACCCCAGCTTCATTGGAAGATGATTTCTCAAAAAAAAACAAGGCTTTGGATTAAGAAAATCTTGGAATGCACTAAGAATGCAAGTCCAGGT
>OY735226.1:51585667-51618167 GCA_963457665.1 Thysanoteuthis rhombus | reverse complement strand
TGTGTACACACACGCACATATATATTCAAACCTTCGTAACGTTTGCTCATTCAGATTTTCATGTAAGGTACATACACACAAGCACTTATATATATATATATATATATATATATATATATATATATATATAATATATATATATATATATATATATATATATGTATTATGATATGAACCATTTTTCGCGCGAAATTCCAACCCGTTAGGTTTTCGCGCCTCAAATCTTTCCACCTTCCCGTAAAAAATTCCGACGCCATAATTACGATTAAAAGAATCTTTTTCTCTTTCAGTCGTTTTTATAATTACTTAATTAACATCGCGGCAGTTTTGAAAGATTTCTAATGTTTGTGACTGGGTAGGAATTTTGTAAAGGCGCGAACGTGTTATTGTATCGAAGCAGACACATTTATATAGAGAGAAATGTAAAGAAAAAAACTAATTAAATGAATAATTGGCTTCGACTTTCAATTATAAATCGCACTTGCTTATGTCCAAGTTTTTTATTGCATGGAACGGTAAAGCAAAAAATATTCATAACAACCGTAATAATAATTTTGAATGTGACAATGAACATATAATACCGCTTATAAGTATTTAAACAAACATAAATTTTGTACGTATGGCTTGGTTAGTAGAAATATACGTGACCATTCTGGATGTGTGATCAACTAAATGACAATTTTTCGACCATACAAGTTAATGGTATCTGCACAAACAAGAAAAAGCTTTTGTGAATCATTTGGTACTTCGGCATAAAAACAGATCATCTGATCAAGACTAGAAACCCTAATAAAGCTATCATAAACGAGAAAAAGCGTCATGTAGTGGACTTCGGGAAGGAATAGGAGTTTAATTGTAATGTAATGAAAAGCAAGATAAATAACTGGACTTTGCCAGAAAACTGACCAAGTTGAATAATCTGAATTTGAGATGCAATTGTATTTGGGGCAAGGGGGAAAATCCTGAAAAGACGAGTAAAAACTGGGAAAATTGTAAATATAGTAGAAAATTAAGACCACCCAGACAACATCTGCTTAGGACAGTAAGAATCCTTAAAATAGTGTCGGAACATTGGAACTCATTGTAATCTGATTCTAGTGTAAGCCATCAATTACTACTGGGTTTAAAATCAATGAATACTACTCTTACTTATTACAATTACTTATATTACTTACAAGTATAGAAGCATAAACTAGACACTGTCCGAAAAAAATAGAAATCAATCCGGTGGTACTCTGATATGTAAGTAGAACATTCAATTGTAACCCAGTGACAAGATGTAATTATTGTAAACAAAGAAAGGAAGATCTGCCATGACATGGTAATTGGTGTTTGGTCAGATTACAAAATGAAATTGGGAATGAAAAGCGAGAAATTTTATCTGATTAGTCGCTCAAAAGGAGCAGTTAAGTGACCAACATCTTTTGTTGTAGGTGAAAACAAGTATAAAAATGAAGACAAGGAAACGGCGAGGGCATTGGAATTTACGTAAAACGCTCCGTTGACGAGTAAACTTCATCAGACTCTAGCAGAACCCTTTGAAATAATGCAACGAGGAAGAGAAAATAAATCAAAACCAATCGTTTTCAGGTTGAGAATTGTACACGTTTTAGCTATGACTTTTGCTTCTAAGTGTAGTTTTCTTTGTGACACAAGATATTCTTAACGCGATTAGGAATGCAATTTTTGACAGTAGAAGCAGAGCAACTGTCAAACAAATTCGATATAAAACGTTAGAATATAAAATCTATATACATTTTTTTTCATGAACAATTTTCTCCAGGTTAGAATTTTCGAGACCAAAGACGCCGGGAAGATTTGCAATCGGAAGTGTTTACCGTAACACTAAGCCTCTTAAGAACCTTAGGATATTTCTTGACATTCATTGCAATTATTAGTCATAAGGTAATTTTTACTGTTCATATTTGTTCGTTCTAATCTCTATTGTTCGATTAATCAGAGGGTGAATTTAAAGCGTTCTGATCTTAATATAAACTGAACTATTGGAGAATTCTCAAGGAAGGAAATAGTTCTATCAATGAGCAAAAAATGTTGATAAGCTAGAAATTTGCATTTATATTTCATCATCATAACGTTAGAAACAGTCAACCGGAACTGTCAACGAATTTCTTCATTTTTCATATCGGTTCAATTGGCTGGCAACATCAATGAAGCAAAAGGGCTGAAAATTCAAACATTTACTCCTTATTATGTCTAGAAAATCCCCCAAATAGGTTGGGGGGTCAATTTGCAGTGTGCGTGTATGCTAAATCGGTCCCTTAGTTTTTATTTTCTGGCAGCATTCATATCTGTTTTTCGAACATTCAGGCGTTTTTAGTAATCAATAATCAACAAAAGGCGAAAAAGTAACCTATTCATTTTTTAATTGATCACCCTAAACACGGTTTGCTGCTTAAAGACTCTGGTATAATGACGTTTTTGTTCGAGTGATTAATTATCATTAATATTTGCTAAGATCCGCTTAGTATGGTGAAAAGTTCAATGAAAGAAAATAGGAGAAGGAGAGCGTGTTGTACCTATCTCACGTGTGGGGAAAATTCCAGCTTTAAAAAATCTTATTCGGAATGGAAGCCTCCCACATGGTCTTGAACCCTGATAGTTGCCACTGGTAGGGGTTACGCAGCTACTTTAGTCGTTGTTGCAAATAATTGAAAATTTAGCATACAGAAAAAAGAAGCTATACAAGATTAGAAAAGAATCGTATGAAAAACTTTCAGACTTTCCCAATTAAAGAAAAAAATGATACCGTATGTGCCTGTGCATAAGATGGACATTTAAATATAAAAAAGAAAAAACGAACACCCGTTCTACCAAAAAAATCCCAGTCTGCTTTGTCACTGAATAAAAACTGTCATTTGACCAACATCTTTTGACTGCATCTCATGTTAGGGTGATCAATTGAAAAATGTTTGAATTAAAAAAAAGTCACTTGTCTCGTTTTTTTTATCACCGGAAAATTTGAAATTCAAAAAACAAACAGGCACGAAATACTGACAAATTCAGCGCAAACTTACATTCTAAATTGGATCCCCCGTAGAAACTTTTTTTTCAACACATGAAGAGTAATTGCAGAAATTCCCAGCCTTTTAACTCCAATTGTGCAGTGTATATGCGTGATCCACACATATCTACATGGCCAGCTAGCCAGCCAGCCAGCCGGCAATACCAGCTTACAAACTGAAGAAACCTATTATGATAGGTTTGGTGACAGCTCTGGTTGACAGTTTCTGACACTGCTAATATTTCATTGTGTCTGATTTGCTAGTATAATGACTTCCGGGCCGTCTACTGAAGTTTGATATGGACAGTTATGAGGCTTGGGTGAGTTGCAGTGACCACCAGTCCTGTAACTATCCTTTAAACATTTTATCTTATAGTCCAATATATACGGTGTGCTTATAAATGAATATTGGATAATATGTGAAATATCAAACTTGGAAAGGAAGTACGGATTGACCTCTACCAGAGCCGGAAGATGCAGCAGATCATTGAAAATATCTCAGTATTTGAATGCGTGCCTCTACAGCAAGAGGACTGAAACAAATAGGTATCTAAATTTCTATTTTTTTTGCAATTTTTAGCAGGAGGATTACGAACGACAGAACTACAGAGTATTCAGAAAGAAGATATCAGTTATTGCCGTAGAAATAAGGTGTAAGTTGGAAGTGTCAGATATTACAATGTGAATCCAAAACAAGTCATGATTGAGAGGGGAAAATCATTCACTTACAATGAGCCAGTATCATGGGTTAACCCATGCTAATCGTCTAAATATACCAACCAGAAACTCTCTTTGAGAGAGTAAGTGAAGCGGAATGCTTTGGAAATTCTCTTCAATATTCAGCAAGAATTATTGGGAATAGAATAAAGTATGGGAATGTACTTGAATTAGTCCCTCTAGTATTTTATGCTGAGTAGAAAACAAAATGCAAAAAGAAATACTGAGGCTAGAGCTCTTAACCATTGGATCATGTTGGGTGACCCAAATATTAGTTTGTATTTCAAAGACACCAGTTGAGCAACATCGCACCTGGTAATGGGTGACTGTTTAGGGAGTACCAAATGCTATTTTGTTAAGATACCCCATGCCCCTATTCTTGTATCAAGACAGGAACAAAGAACCAGAATAGCAGAGGAGACAGAAGGATTAATGAATGGAATTTCATCAGCCAGGGGGAAATCAAGGGACTTACAAAATCAAAAGATGAAAGTGTTATCCTGTGTAAAAATGTGTGGAACCTGGAAGATGATAATAAAAAAAAGATACAGCAGAGCCTGACAGCCTTTCTTCCTCCCTCTTTCTCCCTTTCTCTCTCTCTCTCTCTATGTATATATATATATATATATATATATATATATATATATATATATATATATATATATATATATATATATATATATATATATATACGTGGTGCTTAGTGTTTTATTTTGATTCAGTTCCCCCAGGGAAATATTTTATACTTTCGTCTAACTTACCAAATAATTCTATGAATAAGTTTAATATCATAATATATTTGTGTATGTTTATACTAATCTATCTATTTATAATAATTTTGATGGTTCTAATTTTCCTTCATCTCATTATCCTAGTTTTGTCCATATGCAACCTCAGTGAGCCGAGTTTCACTTTAGGGGGACCTCATGATATCCAGTTTAAATCAAATTTTAATTCCATCTCCACTAGCCTCCACGACATTCTTCAGTTTTCTATGATTGCCAATCACACAATTTTTTTAATTTCTATGATTTTAATTAAATTTAGTTGATTTGTTGACCGACAAAAGAAATCTCACACGGCTCTGATTAGCCCAAATGGCCCAACGAGGAAGGGAACTGGAAGACCGGAATCCAACAGTAGAAGTGTAGCTGCTATTGGGCAAACAAGAACCATAAGTTCAACGATGCATCCACCATCAGTGGTACAAGGGGTAGTTTTAAGAAAATTGGGAATCAGAGGTAGAGCAATTAGTCTTTGTTTGGGTCAATTATCCTCATAATATATATATATGTATGAATTTTAAACAGAACAAACCTTATTAAATTACATCATGCATTTTAAATCATGTCATACATATTAATGATATCACACCTCCTCCTTATTTCCTCTTGAGTAGTTTAACGTGATTCGGCCCGATCTACTAAAAATTGTCAAACGGAGATGTGTTGACCAATCTAAAAACTATACCCTACTGTAAATTTAGATAATATACCGGGAGAAAGCCGTAGAATGGATGAAATGAGACGTTGAGTTAACAACACAAACAATAAGTTGGTCAACGATTGAGAGAAAAAAAAATTAAATGTTAATTACTCTTTCCAAAACTAACTGTAATCTATCATACGTGCAAGTGGCTGAGAGTTTGTTTGTCCCGGTGCTCCTGGGCACACAACCTTCTTTTCTGAATTGAAAATTGGCTTGTACTTCACTACACCTATTTTAGAAAAAATATTATGAGGCCTTGCTTTGACGAATTAACACTTATATTTCCCAGAACCTCGAACCCTCTATATGTTTTTTCTAGATGTTATTCAGTGGAGAACGCTAGTGATGTCATAAATAGAATTTTTTCTTGCCAATATTCTTGACTATAATTTTCAACGCTACGGTTATTTAATTATTGACAGTGATGGGAAGTTACTATCATGTCTAATGCATTGTAGACCCGAAATTTGGTGGCTCTCAGATAATGGCGAATCTCCAAAATGTTCCATTTTAATCAATACTCTTACCAATTTTGATTAGGAACTTATGAGGTATCTTAACAAAAGTAACTATTTGGCGGCATTCAGTGATTTGGATACATAACTACGATTTGAGGGAGGTCAGCGTCAATGGATCCACCCTGAAATTGAATCACTTCATACCAGCGCTCTCATAATCCAAACTACAAAGTCCAAAGAAATTTCTTTGACAATTCATTGAGATATCACGCAATCGACAAAATGTAAGAAAACCAAGCTGGAAAAATATTTCTCAACCAAAATAGAAATCTACCCGATATCTCAACCACATCTTTCTCCCCGAATTGCTCACCCTTCAACAAGATTTCGGTGAATTCCATCCAGTGCCTTTGGAGATATGATTGGACAGACTGACGGACGCGACTAAATACATTTACTTGTTCAATTTCGCTGCCAGGGGTAATTGATCGTCACACTAAAAATAGTTCTCTTGCAGGATTTATACATTTTAGTTTCACTTTATGACCTGACATTATTTTCTCTCTGTTTATGATGATTAGCCTGGTATCTTGTCCTGGATGGGTTGATTCTTTTGAATTTCGAATTCCATGTTATTATTTGGGACAGCCTCTCGTTTATGGTTTCATTGTTTGTCTGCAGAGCTTGATTTAAATCATTTGCACTTTCCCCAAAATATGTTTATTAATATCAGAAACTGTCAACAGAAGACGTGAACATCAACAAAGATGGATTCAGTTTTTAAGTAGGTCTCGTTGATTGATTGAGTGGATGTCAATTTATATGTGTTTTGCTTGAACAGGCCGTACGAATTGCGCTATATAATTTAGAATTAAAACATTTACTTGTTATCATGTCTTGCAGAACTTTTTTTTCGTTTCTCATCTAAATCCCCACAGCACAAACCAGGTTATCAGCTGGGGCTCAATTTACAACGTAAATGCATGCTTAATTAGTCAGACTTTCTTGTTTGCGATGATTTGACCTTTTTTGATCAACGCCCAGCAAAAGGTGAGAGAAGTTATTTATTCATTGATCTTCACTTTTTCAATTTTTTTTTTATTTCATCATCCAGGACATGGCATATAGCAAAAATACGTTAGTCACTTGACTGTCTCTATTGGGGTACTGACAAGACCTCTTATTTTACTGATTTAATTTACTACATTCATTTCTTTACATGATTTATTTTCAAACCCTGTCATTACAGAGGCGACATTTGCTATCGACTGTGTCTAGTCTATTTTGGTTTTAATACAGTTCGTTTTATTACAGTTCTTTTGAGTTTCTATTATTGAAATTTCTGATGTACCTTTATAATAAGCCTGTGATCAAACATACCCTGGACATTTCGAAAACAATGTTTGTCTCATGCGTCATCCACCTAATTGCTTTTTCTTCCGATTTCGATTTTTTCAGTTCGGGGTTCTCTTCCAATATTTGTTAAGATTGCAGTATCTCGTTGGATTATCTTTACTCAGTCCTCAATTGTTAATGAATCCTGTGATAAATGAGTCAACACAGTCTATAATGCTGATTAGTTTTTTTCCCCCCTTAGTGAAGCCAATATTATCGACAACTCCTCTGAGAAATACGGTTTTTTAAATGGTTGTCACTGGACTGAAGTTTTTAGTTCTTCATTCATCCAATTTAGGATATGTCCCGCATATTTTTACTACGTACGTACGTACGTATGTATGTATGTATGTATGTATGTATGTATACAAGTGCAAAGTTCCTATCCTCAATCCTCTCCTGATGTTCTTTGTCCTTCAGGGATCTATTTTACTTTTTGTTTTAATTAAGCCATGTTTGAATATGCACCAGGTTTTGCAAGATATTTGTAATAATTTCATTGTTGGGTAGTTGAATTCTGTTTTGTTGATTTTCGTTTGTCTCAATGTAGCCTTTGCAATGGAGACATTTTTCCATTTCAAACGCAGTTCATGTTCTTCTCAATGATCATGACTGCTTCTGCATTCCTTCCAATTAAGGCCAACAATATCAAATCGACCGCATGAACAATTTTCTATTTAATTGGAAAACACATATCATCATCATCATCATCATCATCAACAACAACAACAACAGCATCCTTTCAACGTTTGTTTTATATTAACCTATTCCTCCCCCCAAATCACCTTTACTTTTCGATCGTAGGCATTGCAGCACGAGTACATCTTTGAAATCGTCACACTATCTTTTTTTGCCGTTTACCATTTTGCTTATGATCTGTGAGGATCAATGGTTTTCTGATACTCTTCTAACATGGCCTACCTATTCCATTTCAGTTTTCTGAGGGATTCTATGATGACTTTGGTTCTTTTATTTCTCTGATGTATTATGCTGCCTTGCACCAATATCCCTCTTTGTAAATCGATAGGATGCATTTCAGAGGTATCATTGCCATTGCACAGAATAATCATCAGTATTATTCCTGTCGATCCATTTGTTCTTACTTGCATGCGTCGTAACTAACATTTTCTATACTCCCTGCAATAATCTTTACAAAATTTCACACCCACGGATCGATAAATGGTTTTACAATGCTGTTCGATAGTAATAAAAAAAAATTGATTGACAAATTTCGGAATACTAAGAATAAACATGCCCCAACATGTATTTAGCATAAGTTTACTTACTGTTTTTTTTTTAATTCTTCATTAAAAAAAATATATATAGATAGACTAAGATTGGGAAGTGCGTTGGGCGCTCCAATAACGGCATAGACAATGGAAGTCAACGACCAGGGTTCAAATTCTGGCCGGGACTGTTGATGTTCATTTTAATTGCCTTTAATCTACCCCCCTTAGTAAAAATATTAATAAAACAGCATGACGGATTAAGAAGCCAACCAGTCTAGGAGAAGGACAATTATGATTCAAAACTTGGGAATGCAGCCCAATTAAGACGACGTGACATCCTTTTGGCAAGTTCTTTACTTACTCCTTATAAGTAAAGCTGAAAGGGGGTTAGCATCCCATGATATCAATAAACTTTGTCCTCTCATGCACCATGCAAGGGGCGTTCTACTGTTGATAAAGATACGATGGAAGCCATTTTATTCAGATTAGGATTATGCCAATGTCGGAGAGTAAATTAATCATGCCAAAGAAATGGAACAAGGCATTTTATGGTGAAGTCGTTGCATACTTGATAATAATTGAATTCCGTCACTGAGGTATAATAATTGCTATCCTGTTTTCTGGTAGTCACCACCATACTAAATAGTTATAAGTATCACGTTTGATAAATAGTTGTATGAAAAACAAAGGCTAAAAACTAACACCTGCCATTACTCACTTACTAGCCTTAATCTTCAACTCTGAATCTACGTTATATATCTCGATTTAGTAATAATAGCTGAGCTGCCGAAATGCCTTTGTCTTCTTATATGTACAAGTATTTAGTGAACATGAATACAGTGTGCCGTAATAGCTATGATTATTCGTCTATGTTGGAGACTAACGAATCCACCTAATTTAAAACATCAAATTACACAATTAAAATCGTTAATACGATTTGTTTTAGTATATTTTCCAAGTATCAGAATTTCTGAAATGCAAATATACATGGAATTACCTCGTGTCTCGTTGGATAATTAGATTTGTTTTTCAGCAAAACTAACATCTATGATTGCACAAGTTTATGTTGAGCTCATGTAACATCTATTACCCTATTATTTTCAGTGTAATTAACAGAAAAATAATTATCAAAAGAAAACACTCGACGTTACATAAAAGTTATGAAAACATGTCTGGATACTTACTCAATTGAAACCATCACAAAACCATCAGTTCTTTGTAACTTTCTACGTCGGTGGGGATCAATTGAAAAAAAAAGAATGGAAAAAAGGGGTGATCAATAAATGGATAAAAATTGGCAGCGATCAGTAAAATATGTCTAAATGATCAAACAGTAAAAAAAACCAAAAAAGCAGCTGGAAAAAATAATTGATTGAGCAAGCACTCATTGCAAATTGTCCCTACCCCAACCGAAAACTCGTTTAGGCGGGTATTTTCAAACAAATAAAAGAGTGAATGCTTAAATTTTCAACCCTATGGACCCATTGGTCCTCTACACATAATGCAAGCATACATACATATTCAGAGAGCGAGCCAGCCAAACCTACCTCAAAACTTACGTTTCCAGTTTTGGTGACAGTTTTGGATGACAGTTTGTAATTGATCTAAGATTGATAAATAAATGTGATGAACAGCAAATATAATTCCAGAATGAATTAAAAATGGAATTACTTGAATCAAAGACAGATGTTTATCGCTCCGTTGAAGGTGGTTTTGCTTGTTATTTTCTTATCTGGGTAAAATATAATTTGCAGATACTGGTTGAATCTAGCGAATGACAATGAAAATCAGTTTTATTGTACATAAAACTCAAACCAATTGATTAAGTATCTATACAAAGGAATCACGTGGATATTTCCCAGGAATTTTGATTAATATATAACCAGGCTAAGTGAGAACAGATTGAATCTACTTTTATGTTCTAGCCTAATTATGCTGATCTGTAACAAGATTAAACGAATCAATCTACCGGGTTGCAGGTTCTGACCTACGTAAACATATTCTATAACTGCTTCTAAGGCTCTGACCATTATTTTCATGGCATCGTAATGCCCACCTTTTTTAGCTAAAGAAAATCATACATATACGGAGTTATCTGCCCTTTGGAAGGGATCTACTTCTAATCCCTACATCTCTGTAGAAATAGTAAATTCCCAGTCATTTCCTCTTTGACGTCACACAGAGCTACCAATCAGTTAGCTGATATTATCTTTATGATATTTAAACTGTGGCGGTAAATCTCTCTATTCTGTGTTCCAACGGCCTCGAGGTAAGCTCGTTTCTTCCATCTCTCTTTAGTTAGGATAGTTAGTATAGTTTTTATACACGATTTTTCCTTACACACGAAAACACATCCTCTCTGTTAAGCACTCTCATCATAGTTAGGTCGGACTTCCTGAGATAACTTCATAATGGCTATAACTAGGATGACCAAACTGACGGACATTCTTTAGCCTCTATCTCACATTTACTTAGGGACGTTCCTTTCCATTCATCCTTCCTGATCCCTCCACATATCCGTGTTGGCAGAAACTCCCGACCTCCTTTATTTTAATTCACTCATGAATTAAACCTGGAACTGTTGTTCAACTCTTTTTGTTCTTATTTCTGCGTTTTGTTAACATTCCAATTAACTGTGTACTAAACTTGTTTTTGTGTTTAAGCATTGAACACGTTACTTACTAGGATTTATCTCCTTAGATTAAATCCGGTAATTTATATTTTAGGGGGCTAATATAATTAGCAGCCCTAAAGTATTATTACAGATCTTATCATCGAATATTGCTCTTGTCTTTGTTCTGGTCATCTTTGACCTCTTCCCTCGATGTATTAATGCATTCTGAGTGGAAAGTACACATTCGGTTTAGCATTGGATTTACATTTACTTTCTTTTAATTTCATCTACTTAAAATCTTTTCTTTGGGTCCTTTGCAGAACTTTGTTGAGCTGCTTCAATGCTCAAGGGGGCAAAGTGACCAAGTCAGTAGTTCCATAATAAATAATAGAATGATAGAACGTGTATAGCTTATCGAGAGCGTTTCCTCCCAAAAACAAACGAAATTTGAGAGAATATAGGGATTTCAAAAGTCCATCAACATCACTATCATAGATTAGGTTATGTATGTACATTTTTGGATGGTAGCACTGATTTAAATCCTGTAAACTGTCTATTTTGAGAATACATCTGTTTTAATCGGTTATTGTTATTCCAGACAGTCAATCCCATTATATCGGCCACTAAAAGTTTAGGGATTTTGAGGACATCAAACATTTATTTGGATACATTTTTTCAAGCTAACATTCGAGATATTTTATTCAACAGGAATATTGTGATGTTTTGATTTGGAACGATTCACAAGGGATCACCTGCTTGGTGTCAAATATTTCTAAAAGCTACACAGTAATATTTTCACTCTTCAGAGATAAATACTCTAATATTACCCAGTGTAAGTTCCAAAATTGAAATTATTGACTCAAACTAATTGCCATATTCTTTATCTATATAGTTATTTTTTCTTGAGAGCTTTTAAAAAGGGTCATAAAATGACTTTTTAAAGAATATACAAGGTGTCAATATTACCTCCACTAAATAATACTGATGTTAGTGTCATCCAAAATATCATTTAAAAAGTGATTTTATAAATTCGGATAAAAGCTGCGAAGAAAAATAGCAGTATAAATACAGTATATGGTAAGTAGATTGAGACAAAGTTACATTTTGTAATACTGCAATCGCTAACTTTAGAGAGGAAAGTATTAATATTTAACGGTTTTTTTGAATGAATCTAAGCAAACGATCAGTTATAATCATCGTAAACTCGGTGATCCGATAATTCTAGTTACCCCCCCCCAATCCTTCAACAAGAAAAAAAACCTGTTCTTAATGTGTCATTGGTCCAACAGTGACCATTTAAACATAGTCGTAAAACTTTCACCAAAAGGACAACCTTATACATAGGCACCTACAACATCTGAACACTGTCAACTGATAAGCATCTAACTGATCTAGAAACTGAAATCAAAAATGTCAAATGGGACATCATAAGCATCATAAGAAGACCCCGGGGAAGAACTAATCGAACTCAGGAGTGGAAATCTTCTTTACAGCTACGGAAAAGAGAAAGTAAAGTGGAGAAGGCTTTCTCATCATCTCGAATAAATTAATCGTATCTAAATTCAGGTTCTAAAATTCTAAAATAATTAGGTAGTCGATCTTAAGTGTAGGCCGATATGAGCTCCCCGCCTGGTTTGTGAATTCAAGGTAAAGGTTTACCTCAGCATTTCAAATAGAACCTTTTCCCTGAAACCCTTACCATTTTTACTTTTAACTTGGAAACATCCCCTTTGGTCTATTGAATATGCATGGCGATTTTTTGCCAAATTAAGTCGTGTTGTTTAAGGGTCTACGTAATGACAAGCGGAGTCAGTGGTTTCATCATAATAAGATGATTGAATAATAAAATGCACCCAGACAAATTGAACTAACACTAGGAGTTCATTTTTGCATCTTTATCAGTGTTGATTGTCATAATTCCTATGCTGGGAAAAAGCCTGTCAAAACTCTCCCCCATGACAAATGCATTTATGCTAATCTCAGTAATGTCTTTGTAAAAAATTCCATATGGCTCATATCTCCATTTATAGTCTCGACTTTTCCTACTTTGTTTACTGTCCCACGGACATCAGTCGGGAGCTTTTTACTCCATTGGTTGTTCTTTGGTTCGCTAAATGCCCCTCCTATCCCGATTTTAGTTTATCGAATCACTTTCGTATCTAAATGTACTTAGAGCCCCGAATGCACACATTCATGCAAATGAATGTCAGTGTGTGCAGATGCTATATATCATGTTTCATTATTATCAAATTTATCAATCTGCTGGTCATATGCTTTGATTAATGCACACGTTTAAATCTCACACATAAACGATGGTTCTAAAGGAAATGAAAGGAAAGAATCACACGCACAAAGAAATAGGTATTGAGCCAAAAGTTTTCTTCGGGCTAAGCTTTAATTATTTTCTAATTTTATCTTTGTAACTAGATTATTCTACAGTGAAGTTTCGTGAATGTCTGCATTGAATAAGTACTCTCTCTTTTTCACTCCCTCCTTCCCCCTCGCTCTCTCTTTTCTATGAATGATTCCTTCCACAGGGAGCTTGTTGAAGGAAATGTTATTTTATAAAAAATACAAAAAAAAAAACAAAAACATTATATCTCCAAATGATAAAATGACCCGTTAAAAGGGTTATTTGTATCTAGAAGGAAGAGAATCAACTATTTACAAACTATGGTTTAGTCATGTTTTTTTTTTTAATAAAAAGTAAAGTAAGGAATTTGTAAAATCTACTGACATTTATGAATACCCTCTGTCGAATCTATAAAGACATCAGGGGGCATGCCTGGGTGAAGCGTATGGATATCCTGGTATGGTAAGTCGTTAGAATCCGCCCTCTGGCCTTGCTGATGTAGTCCAGGGCAAAGTAAAGAGGGATACGTCTGGCATCAGCTTGGCTGCAGAAACTACCTGAAGGGTATCAGATTGCTATTTTCCCCATAGATGGGACTAGATCATCTTGATTTATTACGGGTTCATGTGTAGAGTGACTTCAATTCTCGTTGGGTGCTTTACTCTTCAGTTAATGTGCTAGATTAAGTTGATTGGTACTTAATGAATTAGTAAATATCTATACATTTAATAAGTCAATGTGTAAATAGTGAGAAAGATAACACCATTTCACTACTAAGTTCCAAACATTATGGTTCCTTAAAGAATACGTTGGATCCTCTTAGTTAATACCAACTGGACTAAATGATCGTAGCTACTAAAGTCCACCGTATGTTTGTTTACAAATTAAATATAAATAATGTCAGTTAATAAACCTTCAACACAAGGTGAATTTTAACCTGAGTGACTAATCTCCCATTCTAATCCTTAGCATAAGCTCAACCTCAAATCATTATCTTGATCTGAAAATAACATTTTGATATCCAAAATATCTTCGACTGTTTCATTCACATTTATTTAGTCAACAAAAATACGTTGAACTGTAATAGCAATAATTATTTACTGTAGTTCAGACCAACGAAACAGTAACTTTCTAAATGATAGATTCAGTAATCAAGGAGTCCTCCACCCTCGACGGACAGACAGACGTACATGTAGCGAATTATGATATAGATTTGTATTCACATGCATGAAATCCCTGAAGTATTTGGGACAACACCTAAACTGTCGCCAAAGATGTCAAAATAAGTTTCTTCAGTTTTCAAGTTGGTTTTGCTGGATGGTCCTGCATGTATGTATATAATTATACATGTACAGATCACACTGAAACGAGCAAGAAAGGCTAACGTTTTTAACATTTATCCTTCGTTATGTCCAGAAAAAAAATTCATTTTTGAAAAATTTCCCATAAATAGGCTTTTTCAGTTGAGGGTTCAACCAGGCTTGTTCTATTTTTATAGAACTGATTATGTTCTCCATGAACATGTCCTTTTGCTGAATTTCATTGGATCCAGCGATAATCTATCCCAAGATTTACTTCTTACAATAAATTAATATTCTTCATCCCCTCGAATTCCAAACACCAAATATCGCTTATAAAAAGACTTTACTTTAAAAGTATGGCGTTTGAAAAAATCAATGTAAAGAATGATCTTATCTTTTCATTTCAGTAAAAAGACTTACCAAGATTCCATATAGCTCATTAGAATTAACCAAATATTCTATTCATAGATGTGTTTCCATATACAAGACTGAAAAACGTTCTATTGCATTCAGTATTGATCGCAATAGCACCAAACACCCTATATGTTCTTTTTTACCTGTCAATCAATGCTTTGAAGAAGCAGGTATCATCGATGTCTTTGATAACATAAATTCTCTAAAAGCACCATTAGAATCTCTTATAGTGAGTATGCTGCATGAAAGACCTGTTCAACATTTCTCGGATTCAATGGGGTCAACCATATTTATTTGATATCAATAATGGTGTTCCATATTAACCGTGATCCTGAGTTCTCTTGGGGAAGATATGATTAAGAATCATTTCCAATATTAACAATGAGCTACTTAGAGCAATGGCACCTTAGTCTACTTCAAAGTCACCCCCTTAGGATATCACACTCTTATCCTAGCATTCAATCGACATTTCTAAATAGTGCTTCGAGCCCTTTGAGAATGCCACCAGCTGCTTCGTCACTTTCCTCTTGATCTTGTCCATATGTTGAATCTCTGCCCTTCAAACAACGATTTTAGCTTCAAGGAAAGCAAAGGGTCGTAAGAAGTCAAATCCTGACAGTAGCAGTGGTGACGAAAATATATGATGCATTGCGTTTTCCTAAACCGTGCACAGAACGTGAGGAATCGATAGTGGCATCCTACAGCCGATTGAATAACTCTATGGGGGAGTGTCTCTTCGTGCATTGGTAGTACGGTCTCTCTCATTATTGCCAAGATGCATCAAGGCAGCGCAGCAGTTTCTCGAGATATCAAGAATGGCTTGATACTTTCTTGACATTCCTTAGTACATTTCAAACATGCATTTACATGACGTACACTCACATAACACACACACACACACACACACACACACACACATATATATATATATATATATATATATATATATATATATATATACACATATATATACACATAATATAATCACTGAACCTGGATCACTGAAAATCATACACGAAATTGTTCTCAGAGAAAAATAATATGGTGTTAAGCACTAAACAAATTCAGAAAATACTGGCTCCACAACACTCATGATAGGGAGGCCTTGCAGATTTTAAGGAAGGTTTATCTCCAACGATGGACATTAGAACGATGATGATGATGATGATGATGATGATGATGATGATGATGATGATGATGATGATGATGATTCATGTATAAAATACAAAAGCTGAATCAAAAAGATTGTTGTATGCACACAACTGCAGAAAAGATTGTTGCGAGCATATTAATTCACAAGACCCAGCGAACACATACACCAAGTCTCATGCATACTTGGTTACACGATATTGTAACAAAAAGATGATAACTCTTTGAATAACAGAGGCAAAGTCAAATAAATTTCCGGAACTCATTTCTAGACATCGATCGTCTTCTTCGAATTATCAAAGCAGGAGATAATTTTTCTTTTCAAACAATTCACGGTATGTGAGCCAAGATAATGAAACACTCCCACCAGCTCCCTCCCCCTTGGCTGCAACCCACGCACCATTCTGTCCCATGCCAACCCCTTTAGTCACTGCTTTTAGATCGAATCGGGCCTTAATAAGATTAACTTATTATCTTTTGATGGATGAGTGAAGATTTTGTTTGAAGAGCGTGTTGGCGTGCAGGGATATAATTGAAGTTGTGGGTGAGAATGGCGTGAAATACACTGCTACGATCAGTCTGGCTTCAACCCCAGAGCTTTCAGTTCTCAGAGGACCAAACCCGACTTTATTTAAATATCGTTTTTTCGTTTTGTTTCGTAAGTGGCTTCAGTGGTCAATAAACTTGTCTGGATTCCCTAATAATAGCATCTACACTATGCAATCATCATCATCATCATCATCATCATCATCATCATCATCATCATCATCATCATCATCATCATCATCAGCAGCAGCAGCAGCAGCAGCAGCAGCAGCAGCTAAATCTCATTGTCAATTAAAAATCGTCAATTGGATCTGTCAGCAAAAGGTTCCTTTAGCTTTTAAGCCCCTCTGGCTCGCTGGCCGATTATGTGTATATCACAAGTACTAACGGTGTTAGACGGCTGAAAATTCAATCCATAAATCTTGTGTCTAAAAAAAAAGAAAGAAAGAAACGAAAACGAATGAGTCAATTTGCAATGTAAGTTTATGTTAACTGATCACTAGTTTCTGTCCGGTAACATTCACGCTTCCTTTGTGTTAATTCGCACATTTTCAGCCACCCCTGCCAACTGCAAAGCGAGAGAAGTAATCTTTTTTTTTCCATTTATATAAAAAAGAAAAAAAAATTATCCCCAACACGACACGCTGCCAAAAGACGTCAGTTACTTGATAGCTTTTACTGAGTGAGTAACCAAACTAGATTTTTTTTATTAGTTTTTCCGTTATTTGCATTCTCATAAATTAGTTTCTGTAGGTCGTGTACGAATCTTTAGGCCAAGGAAAATAGTTTCTCATTATAAGTTCCGATTGTTTACCATGTTATATTTCTCGTTTATCAAATCTTTCTTCATGTTTATACCTTGAAGAAAACAAATGAAGTTCTTTTTAGTTGTACCGGCTAATCCAAAAATCTCCTCATACATACATATATTTGTGTTGCTGAAGTAGTGACATCCAGTAATCGAAATATATTTTACATGAAGGTTTATTTCATTTTAATGGTTAGAAACGTGTCAACAATATATATATATATATATATATATATATATATATATATATATATATATATATATATATATATATATATGTTCATGTACTGTTTTATCAGCATGATAAGCGTGGAGGTTTGTTTGGTCGATTACTTTTTTTGAACAGCGTTGCCATTTCTCAACAAACCTTTACTTTTTCGGTACGGAAATCCAGATGCACTGTTCAACAACTGGTGAATTAGTTCGGTAAACTCTGTTTAGAAGTCTCCCCGGATGTAGAAGGGAGGTAATTCTGTTCTTGTATTCAGATGCTTCAAGATTATTCCATCTAGTATCATTCAATCTCCAATTGACATGTATTGAAAAGTCAAATCTTAAATAAATGCAGTCTGACAGATGATCGCATAATTTGAGAGCGCTACCATGTCGAATCTTTCCTAAAATAATTGCATCTTATAGACAGATTTGTTCTTTTGCTCTTAATCGATCTTTTATATTTCAAAAACTGTAACCAAGGAAGCATATTTTAAAAGCTTCATCTTTTCCATGATCCTGTATTTAGATTTTTTTCATAGATGAGTCTGTTAGTTTTTAAGACTCATCTTTACATAAGAAAAACAACAGAAACTGACAGAAAAAGAGGGTCCATCACAATTTGCCGTTTAAATTATTTCTTTTCAGCCATATTTTTACGTTTACACACCAAACATCGCTATTTAATTTTTAAAAATTTTATCTGTAAATGTCCATACATCAGATATTCCTACGTGTTTAATTATTTAGATTACATATTTCTATGTTTTCAAACTTTCTCACTTAAATTTAAAGGAAAATGCCTTATTTTAACTTCCTTTCATGTTTAAACATCGTATCTTGCTTTTTTTAAATTTGAAAAAAAATTACCTCAATTTTACTTATGAAAAAGACCACGTACTATAATTTCAATTTTGAAACACAGGAAGCAATAAAATCAACGTGGAGAATTCGATTCTTACTTTCAAATGATTTTTAAATCTGATTCATAGAACACACATAATCATTAAAAAAATATATGATAAACAGAGAACTTATTCATCTATATTGCTTTTCACAGGTCTCATTTTAAAAAAAATAATTCGCTAAGATTTCTCAATCATTTTTTTTTCAATTGACTATACGTATAAAAAAAAGAGTTGCATGCTAATCGACATGTGCACGTTTCACTCATGGCCATATCTATGTTGGATGTGCACGTGTTTCATTAAGTTGGCAGCTTTTCATCAAATCACCAAATCACAGAAAAAGGAATGTTTATCTGAGAGATTCGGCTGATTAACAGAAAATGTCTTTCTATGATTTCCGTTTTATGCTTTGCATAACAATGTTTGATTTAAAAGAATACGGACAGTACAAAAAAAGATACCATTATTTCATTTAATTGATTACATCTAGCAGAGAAACCCGTATGAAAATTAACGATCAACTGTCTTGAAATGCATCATTCATCATGGCTGCCTGAATGAAAAAAAAACAATTATGAGCAATATATAAACATTCAAATAAAAAAAACACATACAATTATTTACAACACGAGACACATAACACTTATCAGTTAAGTTTTTTTTAGCTCAACACATACAAAAAAATGCTTCCATAGGGTAACCAAGGCCAGATAACCCTGCTAGTTTAATGCATATACATTATAAAAGTGACTATAAATTTCGAACAATGTTTCCAACCTCATCCTAACTTTCACAGAAATCAAACTCATGCATTTAGCCTGAAAGGATCTGGTATGAGGTCTGGCAGCTTTTAATTATTTAGCCATGGGGGCTACAGAGTCGGGCAGAAGTTGATTTTACACCTTAAACCTAACTCCAACATTCAAATCGTTGGTGTTTACATTTGTGATCTAGCAGTCTTTTAGGATATCGATATTTTCGCTTTTATTGTTTCTTTCAACTTCATTCTTCGATAAATTGTTGCAGGTTATTATTGATTTTGACGAGCTTTCCCACTTCATTCTTTTTTTTGCTTTTTATCACAACTTTGAATCACAATTGAACTCCCAACTTTTAGCCATAGGGGTCTTGTATACACTAGGCCGCTTTCAACCATTCATTAATGGTCCGATTAACAGTTATGATAAATTTTATAGTAATGTTGCAGTACTTCATCCAAAAATGAATCTTTAAAAAAATACAACCGTTGCTGTTGTCATCTCCAGTTCGAATAGAAAAAGTGGAGTCTGACTCTGTAGCAGCAAGTTTTGTCTTCATATAGAATATTTCAATACAAAATAATTGCTTTAGTGCTTTATCCATGGAATTAACATTTTGCTTGATGCCCCAATCGATGCCTGAAGATAACCTCACTTAGTGTTCTAGAAAATCAAGGACATCATACAAATTTTGATAATTTTTCATGGGGAAACTGTTTTCATTTTATTATTCAAAATTGTTAATTGCATTGTGTACTTTTCACGACACTGAAGGAAAACCCATCAATTGAAACTATCATTATCAACTAGTAACGTCAACAAACGTTCCTTCAGTCTTCAAGTTAGTCTGGTTTGCTGATTGATTAGCTATTCTTTCTTATATGTAATGAGCATACAAGCTGCGCAAACGAAGTTTGACAGCTAAAAGTTTGAATATTTACTCTTTCATATCAAGATTCTTCCCAGGAAAATATTTTTAGTGGGAGGGAGTTTGATTTACGATGTTAGTTTATTCTAAATTGACATCATGCTTTGGGTCCTATTGTGTACACGCTGGTTTTCTTTCTTTTTTTTTAAATACAGGTCAACAGAAGACGGGAAAAGTAGATTAAATATTAATACGCCGTTACAATCTTGTACTAATTTAGCCCATCGATAAGACATGATTCATTTTTTTATTTTTAGACACGTTCAACGATTACTAAACCCTACGTCTATGAATATGACCCTGGTAGATCTAAATATTTCCCATCTTTCGAATGTCACATTTGACTGACCATTCGTCCATTCTTAATCAATAAAAAATTTATACTTCTGACAATAATCACATATACGCACTTGCTATCTGTGCGACACACGAGTGTCATGTATGCATCGAGAGATTGATATAATCAATGGGTGAAACCATTCAAAACGTACAAGAAACTTGCCAATTTAACTGAATTTTCTGAGATGGTAAAATTCATGAAAATATTTTTTAAATCTGAGAGGCTGTTTATTAATAAGAGAAAAAAAACATTGATACTGTGAAAAACACTGCTGGGAGTATGTTTACATCAAATAACTAATGGTACCATATTTCTGTATGGAAGTATTAATGCTAAAGTAACACTACTTTTCTGCAGTGATTCAAGGCTTTGTTTGTATGTTATATACAATTCTATTTCGTTGGTATTCTGTACATAATAATTACACGAATAAAAAAACACGCACAGGCTCCAATACATTCCTCTTTCTTTATAGCTTATCAATAATATATAAAATTTACGCTTAATTTAATCAACCGTCTGACCCAAGTCTCATGTTGATTACAAGTCAAGTAGTGTTTTTCTGACTCTGGGCGAAGATGTCATTTTTTTCTAGAAAGATGTTGACTTCATTGTTTCTTTGCTTTTGATCTGGAAATGTTGGTCACACTGAGTGGCTCACAACTTATTTATTACTCAGACAGACGTTCACTCACACGCACACAGAGAGAGAGAGAGAGAGAGAGAGAGAGAGAGAGAGAGAGAATGCGAAAGAAAGAGGAGGATAAAATATAAAAAAATGTATAACAGAAACAGAATAATAACTTCCTCGTAGTTAATTTTTTATCCAATACACTGGAATGAATTTTGAATCAAAAATGTGCAAATTTAGTAGTGCACAAAGAGAAGCATCTATCAACTGAAGGAATTCAGTTACCGAACTGTGAAGACATAAAGACATTGAAAGGAAAGTGCCATTACCACAATAATGTAATACTTGTAGAAGATTCAATAAAACGGGATAAAATAAGGGAAAAAATCAAGTAATATTTGGAGAGGCGAGATGCACTATCTCAGATTGGTTTTTCGACTCGCATTTAGATTGAAGTTGTTCAGTCTTGCTTTCTTTGATATATAAAACTCAATGTTTGTCCTTATATCTGTGTCTTTTTACGTCTGTATGTTCAAAGTTTTAGACTATAGTTTTGTGCCCAGGAAGATGCAATCTTGCCACAGGGATACATCTACTTACAGCAAAGGTCATAAGCTATGTAACTTTTTCTGCCAATGTCAATAAGTGGTTATCTATTTCCCAAATTTCAAAATACTTCGGACTATTATATTGAGACAAATGTAAGAAAAACAACCTTCCTTTTTCTTGAAAACGTATTTAGAATGTTTTTCCAGAGAAAATCCAAGGAGAAGAGTTATTCAATTTTCACTGAAAAGGCAACCCTTTTTCAAAAGACTTTCAATAAATGATTATATATTTTCATCTGTAGTATCATATAATAATTTAATATTTTGCTATCCCCCTTTTTATAATATTTACTCGAAAAAAGAATTGAAGCGGCTCTCATACCAATGTATTTGAAAATCTATTTCAAGATATTTTCTGTCTATCAAAATATTTTCAGTATTTCTCCGGACCAGAATAAATTTGGGGTTTGTGTTATCTTTACTGTATATTCAATGGTGTGCAGTTTGTTATTGCATATCATTCAATGTACGAATGTCTGTTTCTGTAATAGAATTTTATAGTTTGAGATGTTACAACATTAATTGCATTTTTTTTAATGATAAATATGGGTATATTTTAGCCCTTCCTATTACTATGAAGTGCTTATGCTCACTTACGCCTGGAGGGTTCAACATTAGCCTTTCTAGAATATAGAGTATACTTTTAGTCTTGGATGAATGCACAAGATCAAATAATGTTGCGATTCAAACGTTCGAGTAGACATTAGAGCAGACACCAATGGACATTAAGAAAGCCACGTCATTATTGGTTTTAATATTTGAACCCAGGCAAGGGAGAGTACTCCTGCTGCACCGAGAGGGTTGATTTTTTTATATAGTTATGTATTGTTTATGAAGGGTTAATGCATAATGGTTCAGGAACTTGCACTTGAAGTGGTTGATCAGACAATGAGAGGCATAAAATAGTAAACAAATTCTGCGCTCTCTCACATACACACCCATGGATAAAAACTAAGAGAGAATATAATACATATGTTTTAAGATAAACATGGTTATTTCCTTCCTTGTAATGTAAAATAGAATACGTATATGCACTAATATATGGATAGATCATGTATTTCTTTCCGATGAACGGGTTGTCTACTATGTATATGTATATATTGAACAGGAAGCAAAGTTCTAGTTTTGAATTACAGCTACATTATAATTCGAGCAACCTTCTAAAACATTCAATAATGGTACTTTTTCATAATTTATAATCTAATCTTAGCGCCGGTCTGCTTCAGTTTTGCCCCCATAAAGAATTATATATAAATAAGATATTTTCATTAGACAGATGTATTGTTCATACTTAGTATCACAGTTGCATTTTAAATTTACCCTTCCTCTAAAACACAATGGCCATCTATGTCGGTTAAGATATCCAAGGACTTAAAAAAAAACTAAAGCCTTCAGCTAATGAGTGTTTACTTTCACTTGACTCCCTCTTGGGCAAAAATGCTCCTTTCACCTTAGAGCCTTTAAAGATGAAAAAAAAAAGAAGTTTGCATTCACTTTTGACCTCTTACGAGAGGCAGGGAAGATCTCCTTCCATTCTTGACACCAACAATGTGGGGTTGCCCCTTACAATAAGCACTTACAAGGTGGGAAACGTTCTCCTTCACTTTAATCGGACCAGTTTTTGTTCATGTCATCGATGATTCGGCTAGAAGCAGTTTCTCACTTTCCATTTTGTTTCCTGTTGCTACAATCCAAACATTCGAAACTTCGAAATATAAACGAAAGTAAAATGACTGTGTTGGATTTTTGTTTTAGCTATTTACTGTGTTTTGTTATTCATTTTATAAATGCTTGTTTGTTTCTCATTCAAGTTCTGATTTTTAGCAAATATGTATTTGCATGTGTACGTTTCAATATATATATATATATATATATATATATATATATATATATATATATATATATATATATATATATATATATATATATGCGTGTCTAAAACCTCTCTTTCAATCTTTGATAATTTTCAAGCAAATAGTTTTGTTTTGTTTTAGTACTTCTCCAGACTGCCTTTCTATAATTACGTAAACAAGACATAACTGAATTATTTTTAATTACTTCAGCTGACTTCATATGATGACTGTGGAAATTGTATTAGGTTGACTGGTTAGTCATTAAAAAAATTCCATATGATTATACGATAAGAGTGTACCCAAATGAATCCCAAAATATGAATATGATTTCTTTGAAGACTGTGAAACTCGTCACTTTTTTCTGCTCGTACCAGAGCTGTAGGGGTCGTGACGGTGGTTGCATTATCATGCTTGCTTGCTTCAATAGCCTTTTCTTTTTTTAATATCAGGTAATGTAATATAGTCCACCCCAACTCTCTACTCTGTCCCTTGTGTGTCTCTCATAACGCTGTGCAAGGAATCGGAATATCCAGGTTTGTGGTCTGGGTATCCAATCACCTACACTGAACGCCAACCAAGGATGAATAACTAGTACTCCTTGCTATTTTCTCTCAACTCTTTAGAGAAGTAGATTCAGGCTGCTTCAGAAGGGTGTTGGTACGGAGTAAACACCATCAATTACAACTGGAGTTTCAACGCGGTGCACAGCTTCGATTTTAAGAGTCATAACCGTTAAACCAATAAAACCCACTAAAAAAACCCAATCCGTTTGATACTTCCAACCAGATATTTGAAAAAAAAAACCCCTGGTTCATCGAAATCAGGTTGCATCACTGTTTTGAAACCGTCAGTCTGTCTTAATGAATCGAGCTTTTCATCTAAAAGTGATACTACGGGTTAGATTTCTTGAATGAAAGCTTCAAAATTTACATTCACCCTCGTGATCATTCATGCAGTGTATTCTTCTTTATAGGACCGACAATTATTGGGACCAGCCACACAACCGATCCAAGTCTGTAAGACTTTATTCAAAAATATGTAATCATCTTCAATTTGATTCATTTATTATGGACAATGCACCGATTATTTCGATCAAGCTTCAGTGCTACAGGGTGAATATTTAGAAAAAAATATGTGAGAATCAGTATAAGTATATTATTTTGTACTTGGAACAACTTTCATTGAGATATTCTCATCGTCTGACTCAAGAATCAAAGAAAATTATCTTTGAAAGGAATTTGAGTCGTAGTGGCTTTAAAGAAAGTTGTTCAAGAAACTAAGATGTTTCATGTAGAGAAAAGAGCGAGTTATTCGGTTAATTGGACCAGTTGATTATTTTATCTCAAATCGTTAGTCCTGATTTAGTCTTATTAACTGGAATCTACAACAATTCTCGACACAAGGAAAATAATATTTGACGATTGGTATTTTTCTGCCGGTTCTGTTCGAAACTAAAGGCAGGCATTGAGCTTTGACTCTCTTCATCATTACTACGGTGCACATCTGTGACCCAATATTCATTTTCAGCCTTAGAAAAAATAAATGGTTTTAGCAGCAGAGAAAAATAAAATGATTTGAACGTGTTAAAATTTTGACCAGAAATTTGGCTTCATAATCTTCGGCACACATTTTACATCAGACATTCAGGAACATTGACCGTCAGTGGTCAGCATTTACGGTAAACATTTCTATCCCTTTTGTGTCATGGTTATCTATATACGTAAACATTATGATTAAATTCGGATCATTGTCATAGTAGCCATTTGTATTAAGCTACCGTGCCATTGAACACTTCAGTGTTTATTAAAACCAAGAATAGGATTTGATTTTGACGGGTGATGTTTACAATACGTATATCATTGCAATGAGTGTTACATTAATCCTTTTGTAGTGTACTGAGAACACAATCATCGAAAAGTATGTAAAAAAATTAACCCCTTATACCCAGTAGAATTTGAAGTAAAAGGGAAAGTAAGAAAAAGGAAAAATGTCCCTCGTAATTATTTCTATTTCTATTTTTATTGTGAGACAATGATTATTCGAAAATACTACCAGTGCCAAGAAGGGAGTGCGGTCATTAAGGGTTCGGTTCGTTACTTCCCCACACCTACTAGATGATACCTGATGAAAGCCGTAGAGTATAACGGCTGAACGTTGTATAAAAAAAACAACTAAGATGAGGATAGTCCGAATAATAATAGAAATAATAAAAATACCTCATCTCAAAAATTCAGAAAAACAGTCCCTCGTAATGTTCGGTGGAAAACTTCGAGAGCTTTACGAGTGAAAGCGAAAGGATTTTTGTACAATGCTTCGATTCGCACGATTATCCATCATGTTTCAAACGTCACAAATTCATAGTGATCAATGCCTGGTGTCGGCAAACTACGACCCAAGGCCATATCCGGTCAATGGCAATATTTTATCCGACTCGCCATATTCCATCTGGTCTGCTGACTTCATTTAACATTCAATGTCATTTACAGATACACAGAAACAAATACCAACTCAGCAGAAACTATGAATCATGAAGCAAATTTTAATAGTATTATCTCTATCACCACCTTCAATAACAGTTCTCGTTGATTGATATTTCATTCAAGTTGATGATCAAATACATTCCTAGAATGAAAAACATTCAAGTACCTGGAAAACATGCAGCTTAAATTTCCTTGAATAATTATTGATTCATGTTTTCTTTTGCTTTCGTTATCACAAACTCTTTGCAATAAGCAATGGAAATATCATTTTGCCAACATCATTCAAAGACACGATCGTACGGAGTTCTTACATTACAAATCTTTTTGTGTACACTGATAACACTATTTACTTACATAATTTGGCACGTAACAGTTGATAGTATCCGTCTGGGAGATAACTAACAAACACCAATACTGGAGTAGTCTTCTCTGTTTATTTACTAATTCATTTATTTATTGCAAATGAGTAAAAACCAGGGTTCATTCAGGTTGAACATTAACATGAAAATGCAGAGCAAGGTAATGTCTTTTGTGATTTATTCCTAGCACAATGCAACTGCAAAACTACTTAAATACTGTTGTCATCTTTCGACAGCATGAATGAAATAATACTTGTAATAGTGTTTGAAAAAAACATTGCATAAATTCAAAATTTTCTTTGAATTGATACGTTGAATTACATTTTGAACACATCATCTAATTATACATTATTCATGAACTATATTCCAGATTTTGAGAAAGCATATAGAGCTTCATATATGCATACGTGATTCCACCAACAGGTACGTATCCTAATAATAAAAGTGCATGCATTTTACATGACACATATTCATTTTTCAAAATAATCTCCTCTTCCCTTGATTTTGTGCATTTGAATCGAAGCTTTCCATGAATGAATTGAACATTCAAGAATCGAAATCTCAGATGTTAATTCAGCTGATAACTCCTCATGCTATAGACTTATCTACCTTTGTGTACAAATTATGTACTTATATATTGGTGTACAATATATGAATGCGTGCACATGACATGAATCCATCGAGACAATGTTGAAAGGTTGAAAAAATCGAATTCAAAGTTTAACAAACTTTCACTCATTCTGTTTTGAAGCTTGAACAATTCGCATTATTATTCTGATACACTGCATATATCGTCTAAATCTACTCATACGTAAGATTACAAGAGATGGCAATGCTGATCCCAATAATCAAAACTATATATTAGAGTGAATATTGAAAAGGTCAACGCAATCGAACAGAAAGTAAATAAGATTCTTAGCCTGTTTATAGTAGTTCGAAATCAACTAATTATCATTTAACAAGGATTAAATAAATCTTGACTCACATTTTTCGGCCAATGTCCAGTCAAAATAACATGCCAACGAGTAACGATGAATTTATTTATAAATGGAAGCAGATAATTGTGATCAACTGAATAAGATAACAGACGGACCCAGTCGATCCTAAATCTTCATTTATTATTTTTTCCTATATTTTCTCCCAAATAGCTAATTAATTGCTATATTAAATCAAAATGGAAATAAGTGCAACTCAATAGAAGCCGTAAAACAACCAACGACTTTTGGCTGCATGCTCTTTTGGGGGTATTCAATTAAAAATGGAACAGCGGGTGATCGATTGATGAAGTACTTGGCTCACATTTTGCTAGGCAATGATCAGGTCTAAATTATCAAGAGGCAAGCGGACGCGATCTAATAGATCAACTCAGTATAAACTCACTCTAACTGAACCCTTCTCTGGGGAGGCATTCAGGGGGGATATTGAATTTTTTTCTAGACATATCAAGAAGTAATTATTCATATGTCTAGTCCTTTAGTTCCATTGCTGCTATGTTGTACGCGTGATATACACACACGCACGCATATATATATATATATATATATATATATATATATATATATATATATATATATATATATATATATATATCGTAGCCCACTTCCTGTAGAACTACACTTTCGCACACCTGACCACAATTTTGCCACTGATGCTAGCTTCACCATCATAGAAAAAATAGAAAAAACTACTCCAATTGACATAACTAAAGTTCTAGAAAAACAAGAAGACATGTGGATCAACAAACTTAAAACCCTATATCCTAATGGATTAAATACTAAACTGAACAACCCGCACCACACAGAACACTAATACACACAACTCCTACCATTAATATCCTCACACCCACATCTTAGACACACTCAATAATGGAAGCTTCAAAGTCACCTAGACCCATAGGAAAAACTTCACCTTAGCCTGTTATAACCCCTGTCCAAATCATAGCCAAAACACTTTCAGTAACATTTTCAGTAACTTTTAAGGTTGATACCTATGTAGCTCCTTGACCCCACCACCCCTCCTTCTACACTATCCCAAACATACCAAAAAATCCACCTCCACAACACTACCCCCTACCTTGACACACTCTGCCCTCCCCAAGACCAACTGCTGCTGCTTTACCAAAATCCCAATACCTGCTGGTCATTCTTACATTCAGCATGAGGCCTCTAGTAGCCCTGACAACAAAACTTACCCACAATGCATAGCCGCTGGCAGTGGACTCTGGTTCCACATGGTACATTTTAATTCACACTCACGCAACACGCACCACTGATGATGGGAGAAATCCCGAAACATGTATGGACTATTGACATATAAGGATTAATAAACCTTACCACCAAAAACTTCACTCCCGAGTCTGTCTCACTCTCTAAAGTACACATTATATATATATATATATATATATATATATATATATATATATATATATATATATATATATATATATATATATATATATGCATTGCGAGCCAGACCAACATGAAAACTGAAGGACACCTGTGTTGACAATTTTGGTGACTGTTAGGTTTGACTGTTTCTGATGTTCCGATGCAAATATTGCACAACTGTCTATTGTTTAGAGGTTTATGTTTAAATAACATGTATCTCATGTAAGAAAAAACGTTAATGAATTTACCATTGTTTTTTCGTGTTTTTTCTTATAATTTTTTTCATCTCTTCTAAACGAAACAGAACGGCCACAATTATTTCCATTTGTAGGTTTCGTTTTGTCTGCTCACAATCCTTGAGTGTCTGGCTTTAATTACACTTCGTCCGGTTGCAAGGCTCAAATTTTTTTCGCACACAATCAACATGAAAGTCTCTTCTTAGATTAAGGACGTAAATTGGTATTTCCTGTTTTTGTGTCTTTTTACTTCTGTCTTCCATACGCTTGTTATCTTTTTGCTACTTTAAAAAAAAATTGCTTGTGTTTATTCGTTTTTTTTGTTTTATACTCGATTTATCTATTTTACGTTGGTAGTAGGTGCTTCGATTTTCATTCTTATGTTTCATCTCTTTTATTCTCTCTTAGAAATCATCAGCCAGAACTATCAACTTCGGTTTCTTTGATTCCTTAGTCCGTCTGGCTGATTTGCTGGCTATGTTTCACCAATAAACATGGAGAGTTGAGAATTCACTTCTTGTTGTGTCTAGAAGGACAACTTTTTTTTCGAAGTTTCATGCCTCAAATAATTTTTAGCGGGCGTCGAATATGCAACACATGTTCAAATCAAATTGATCTCATGGCTTGTGTTCATCCTTTTGGAAGTTTTTTTTGATCATTCACTCCCAGCAAGGTATGCTGTCAAAAGACGTTGAACATATAGTTTCTATTGAGTTACAGATTTTAATTGTTTTTTTTCTCTTTTATCCCTTTAATCAAAAGATACCTTCACTCTACCGACTCTCTCTCTCTCCCTTCTCTCTCTCTTTCTTTGTCTATCTCTTGTTGCATCAAAATGCCGGATTCTCATTTACATCCTTGCGTAAATTTTACTCTTTCATTTCTTAACTATTGTACTTACTCTTTTAACCTCCCTTTTCTCTCCTCTCTTCCTTTCTACATGGTTCTCTCTTTCCCTATTGTCTCTTTCATTCGTATTCACTCTAAACAATTTTCTAAGAAGTTCCAGATTATCCTGAGGTCATATGAAGTCAAAATGAGATGAGATAACGACGCTGTCAATAAAACTGATTGCATACTTAGGCAACGATATCACACGTAATTATTCTCTTAATGGAAATTCGGTGTGAAATCTCGAACATTTATGAAGGATAAAAAAATAAAAATAAAAACTGAATTAAAGCTGGCAAATATCCTACAGCAGCGATCTGACCCTTCCCTGACTCTCGGGACATATACATCCCATGTTCTTACGACAGCTGGTATATATATGTTCTGTAAATCTTTTTCAGAAGTCTCCTCGGACCTTTTAATTCCGACTGTCGATTATTTAGAATAAATTTGTGTGTGTGTGTGCATATGTGCATGCAATGCAAATATTCAACAACTATCCCTTATTCAAAGTTGTGGTTCACCAGCTATACGATCCAACACACAAAGCATTGATGTATAGGGTTTGGAATTTTCAGGAAATCTTAAAAAAGATAGATCAAACATCACATACTAAAGATGTTATATTTAAAATTGCACTAAATTCAGATATAGAATATATAAATTTACAACATTGAAGAAGACTAACTAAATAAGTAGTTTAGTGTAACTGACAGAAACTATTTTACATGAATATCATGACTATCTCAGACATGCATCTTTGAAAAAGATTCTATCCTAGATTGTATCAATGTGTTGATCGAAGAAGAGTTAATAAATAATTTTCACACCAACAGCGACGGACAAAGCACTTAAATTCTACATGGAGGTTGTTGAGAAAAATAATATTTCTATGTTATGATATTTTTCGTTTTTTTTTAAAGGAATTCAGCGCATAAAATAATTTATCGTAACTGTTACTTTTAATGATCTACATAAAGTTCAATTATACTGTGCCAGATAAAAACGGGAGAATCAAACACTGTGTTTCAAAGTGATAGAGACTACTCGTATTAATTTCAATATTGTCTAGATTGCTTGAAGAAAGCTTTGTTGATAATTGTTGGTTACATAACAGTGATAGAATTTAAAGCAATTCGATAGCAGTGCGGAAATATCGGCTTTTCGTGAGACCCTTCTATGTTTTGATGTAATATTGACCAATTTCTTACTATATTAATCGCTTAAAGCAGTGTCAATAATTATCAGTTACAAAACGGAGATAACGAATAAATTGATTAAATAAAGGAAATTAATTATTAGCCTTTGATGATATCCCTTTACTCTAGAATCTATCTGTTCGTGGGAAATTAGATGGCCTTCCTAAACTCCCAGAAGCTTGTTATCGTTCAACCTCGTTAAGTAATGATTTGATATTTTACAGCTGTAGGTTTCATTTGGCAAGAGACAACCAACGTCTGAGTGGCTATTTTTGGTTAGTTTTAATATCTGACGTTCAAAAATTAATTTGAATTCACAAAAAAAAGAAAAAAAGATTGAAACAGATGAAAAAATATATATATAAGAATAGTAGTTATAATCTTTTTTGAAAGAAATAAAATAACAGGAATCCATGGCAAAAAGGAATGTTATGCATATCATGATGGTAAAATTCAATTTGTATACTACGCTGTTTCTGGAGAAGACTCTTTTTACTATATAAAAAAATGAATCACTAATGATGAATGCAGCGAATATATATATATATATATATATATATATATATATATATATATATATATATATATATATATATATATATATATATATATATATATATATTAAATTCGACTTGCATTAATGAAAAAAAATCAATTTTCAATACTGCTCCGAGCCTCCGTTCATGAAAATTGAGAAGAATAATTCCAATCAAATTGGTCCCTCAATTCATTCATAGGAACAGTTTAAAGCCTGCTATAAGTATGGTAAAATATTTTAATTTTTTTTTGGTATGTGTGTGTATTCCTTTAAAACTTAATTATAAGGGCTAAAGAATTGAATCTTTGCAATTCCCTTGGCTCCAACGTTTTCATTGAACGGAATTATTAGGATATAATGAAATGTTCCGTCAAAATGCGTTATTTTTTTGCAAATAAGGTCTTGTAGAGAAAGATCAGTCAAGTTTGATGTTTAGTGCCCCAAAAAATGTTCGTTACCATTTTATTCGGGCATGATTCTGGCAAAAATATGGAGTATGTATCTGGTTTACAGACTTGCAATCAGAGTAATACACATGGATGTCTTAGTTATTAATACTCTCATCACTAAATGCCAATTGAAAACCAATCCCTGTCTTTATGTCAAAGGACATCTTACACCAAGATATTTCATCAATGAAGGGATCAATCAATTACTTATCTCCCACTTCACCGATC
>OY735226.1:51565667-51583167 GCA_963457665.1 Thysanoteuthis rhombus | reverse complement strand
TTCTATATACGAAGATAATGCCTAATTTCTTAATAGATAAATAGAACAACCTTAATGAACCGAAAAAATAGTTAGAAGGAACCGTCAGAAAATTACCTCATTTTTTTTTATTGAGCACTATCATCGAAGATGAAGCAACACCTACAAGACACCCGCTACACACAGACATGCACTCATATATATATATATATATATATATATATATATATATGCATTTCATCATCCATACATTCTTAAATATTTTGTTCGATCGTATATCCTTATCTTAATATATATAAATATATATACATATATAAATATATATATATAATTATTACGTAATCTGTCATTCACAAACAGCTGTTTCGTTGTATTACAACTCTTCAGTGTGGCTGTAGACTTGATGTTCCTTCCAGTGCCGCCAAATACTTCGGAACAAGAAACGGGTACTCTACCCCTACGCAGAACTGGAGGGTCAGTAGGGCTGAATTAAGAGATGTATTTACTTATGCATAATTCCCAATCTACTGGAATGGTAAATATCATCAACCTTTCAGCGTCTATCGGACGTAGACCTTTCCAAAGATTCACCAGATCTCGAGGATATTGTGCTGCCAGTATTTTCTAAATTTATCTAGCTTGTCATGCCATTTCTCTTTCTGCTGATCACAATGCTGCATAGGATCTATGTTGTGTGTCATGATGTCCAGAAGCTATCTGACATTATTGCAACATGTCCAGCCCATTGCAGTCTTGTCTGTTTCTATGATAACCGTGTACTCTCTTTTTGTTTTTGCTGTCTTATGGTCTCACCATGTGAGATCGAGCATTATTATGTAATTGCAAATTGCATGGTTCTTTCTATGGTGGTCAATCTTTTCATTAGTTTCAACGTTTCAGCTATGCAGATGACTATCGGAAAGATGCATTTGCTCCATATCTTTCTTCCCCGAACTACTTGGATTCTTGTATCCGAGCTTGGTTGACGAAGCTTGCCAACCTAATGTAATTCTCCGATATATTCCTTTTTCTTTTGGGGATTTCATTGTGATCTGCTGTCCTAGGTAGATGTATAGAGATATTTCCTTCTGCTGTGCGTCTTTCGATTTCAGTCATTGTGCCTTTGTCCCGAGAGTGTTTGTTGTACACGGGATTTTTGTTTTGCTGAAATTGGATGCCATATTTCCTGTTTGCTTCATATACTTTGTCTAACATCATTTGAAGATCATGAAGGTTCTAAGTAAAAAGGATTATGTCGTCAGCAATTTGAGGTTATTCAGGTATTCACCATATACTCTTATTCTTTTGTATTCCAATTTTAAGTTTTGCAAGACCATCTCAAGGTAGGCTATGAAATGTTTCAGTGGGCTGATATATATATATATATATATATATATATATATATATATATATATATATATATATATATATACATATATATATATATATATATAATATTCCCCAGGAAAAAAACTAATCAGGAATTGGATGGGTTTCTTTAGAATAATTGGTAGTCCATAATTAATTTGGTAAAATACCTCACGGTGAAATGCTGACGTCTTTTATCAGAAAATCACTGAAGCCTTTAATTTAGAAGAGTACATCGTTTTAAATAATGGTCGGGAGATATCTTAAATTCATACATATAAGACCATACACAGCAACTTTGCTCGATTTTTTCCCTTTGAAAATAAATGAATAGATCCAAAAGATATGATTATGGTCAAAATCTAGCAGTTTCAACCATATTCCTTGTTCTTACCAAAAATGGCACCATTGTTTTCTGCTTTCCCATACTTTTTAATTACTGCGTGACTATGTTTCGGTGTTATGATTATGTAACGAACAAAGCACCATACAAGTGAAATTCTGCAACTTTCAATTCATTCATCATTTAAAAAAAAAAATACTTATATGAATTCTTACCCCACACCGAGAGAATTAACCTTGCTACCATTTTCTGATTTTCTGATGTTGACTTCAATTGAAGTTTTTTCTCTACGATGTCTATTGTAAAGTAAAAGGGGAACTTGGCATGCGTTTTCTTACGCGCAACGAGAAAAGTTAACTGGAAAAGTTTCTTGTCCATTATCTGTAATAAAACCTGTATTCATGAATGACTGTTGCTATATACTCAATACATATATATATATGCATATATATATATATATATATATATATATATATATATATATATATATATATATATATATATATATATTACCACATACATGTCAAAGATGACAGGGTTATTTATGTATTGATTGGCACTGAATTTAGTTCATTTATTTCAATAATCTAAGCATTTTAATTTGAAAAATATTAAACTCAAGCTGCTTTAGTGGCTAATCAGACACTATGATGTAATTTTCATGGTAGTGTAATAATGGGGGAGTAAATTACCCAATAATTACCTCAAATGACAAACGGAGAAGAAATTTTCATATATGTTTATGCATATATGTACAATATGAATCAGGAATACAATATGCCATGATATAATACATCATCCGATCCGTGATGAGTTTATTTCACTTAGGGCTCAATATATCAAACTTTAAGTGTATTTAGAGTAAAGTTTGAAATATGATAAAGTGAGGATTTGCAACACAAATAAGTTCCTGGTTCTGCCCTATTAGGTTGCTTGGAGCAGATGATTTGCTTCATATCAGGGAATTTTCCTGGTTGAGATGTCTATTTTTCTAGGTTGTAAGATCTTTTTCCTTCTATTCATATATGATTTTTTTTTAGTGGTTGTTCATTCCTCATTATGTTTTCCCAATTCTACTTAATGAGATTGCTATTAGTAATTACAAATTAAGATGATGTGGTGTAGGCATTTTCGTTATCATTATGTTGTTAAACTTTCAGTTCTTTGCAATGTGTCTCTTCTCTCAAGCTATATTATGCTCACTTAAGTCTGTTTCCAACGGTTATGATTACTTTATATATAACCGTAGGTGTTAATTTAAGCATTTTAATCTTAGTTTCTTTCTACTTATCTATAAAATTATGGTGATTGTCCTTCCAAATGTCTAGAAATAAAGCTATCAGTCTTCAAAAATATGTCAATAGTGATGTATATATCTTTCATTAACCATACATCATTATTTACAAGCGATAAAAATGAAAATGCACATTGCTGTCGAATGATATCAGACACTAACTGATAGCTTACTCGAATCCACAGAAAAATTGGGAATATTGAAACATACACACATACGTCAGAACATTGCAACCCAATATTACCAACCCCTAAATGAGGAATTTGAAATCCCTCCTTTTGCCCTTAGAACAAAAAAAAAAGCAGAATTATTAAACAAAAAAAATTAGGGAGCATCAAAATACCAGCATCAATCGAAATTTTTAACTTGATTAACAACGTATAGATAAACTAGGAATTTACCACCATAGATATTTTAGTTGGTCCGTGATTACCATGAATATCATCATTATTTATATTTCAGGCCTCTTTTAAGATTAACCCTGTAACCATTATTATCATAGACATGTAGAAACTGACTGAACCGGAAATGATTAAAGTAAAGACTAAGATTATATTAAAGGGAGCCCTAACACAGAGAAATAGATTTAAGCGGGAACAAAATATCTGAGGAGAAGAGATTTACCGCAAAGAACTTGTGGTCTAACAACATATTGATAACGATAATGCCTACACAACGTGCTTACACTACATAATTCATGATTACCAAAGAGCACAGAATTCGCACTAAATGAGACAGAAAAAAAAACATAACAAGCAATAAACGACTGCTAAACAAAAAGAAACAAAAGTATATATAAATACAATAATGAGATGATGCTACGACTGTAAAATAGATATACCACCCCGAAGAAGCCAATACGGAGCAGAAACTTGAACATACTTGTGTTGTGAATCCTTATTTCAACACACATACACAGACACAGATACGGACACAGACACAGACACACACATACACACACACACACACACACACACACACACACACACACACATACATACATATATATATATATATATATATATACATATATATATATATATATATATATATATATATATATATATATATATATATATATATATATATATATATATATATATATATATATATGCTAACCTGCGTGCTCAAATATATATTTAAGAGAGACTGTTTGGTAGATAGAGATATAAAGATATAATGTTGTCATGGATATTACTCGTAAAACCAAGCTTTATACATTTCACTGATATTTTCCCCTTGGACATACTGAAATCAGTCTTTTGTCCGTATGGGGAGATATTTCCGTGTTTTGTTTTCCCGTAAATCATGTTTGATTTGATTACTGCGTAGGAAATAATAGTTATTAATCCGTTAAGATTAAATTATTCTAGTCGGGACAATTCAACCCCAAGGTTACTTCTATGTTATCTAGTTACTCTTCAATAATGTGAAAAAACATTTTTTTTTCAGCATTCGAGCAAAAACAATTCAGAATTTCACGAAGAACAATGGAAAGAGCAATGTCAGACACGACTTTATAAGATAGAAAAAAGATCAACGTGGGTCTGAGAACAAACCAAATAGAATATTTCATATAAATAATTAAGTGTTTGAAATGGGCGGAGTTCTTAGCAAAGAAGGAGATTACTAGTTAGTGCATGAGGTTGATGGATTGGTTCTCAGTAGATAATGAACACAGTTGTTGAAGCACGATGTGATATGGAGAGTTGGGATTAAAAAGTTTAACTGGGAAGATATAGCAGAAGTTAGCAGAGACACGGTCGGCATGGAAAAAACTTCGAAACGGCTTTGTTGTGCAAAGGATCTATGGAGGCTAATGATGATCAAGATGATGACAATATGGCGTGAATGATTTGTTGCTTGAGAGCCTTTTAATCTGAACCATTACCTTGGAGAATAAAGCAGAGTAATTTTTCCCTGTCACTAAATGTAGTTTTCTATTTGTCTAACACTGGATTCCAAATCCCGAATCGACTTTGTTTTCCTCGCATAACAAGTAAAAACATCATCAAATCTAAGGGAGTTAACTCATCTTTGCCTGTGCACTCACGTCAAAGCAAACCAATAACAAGCAATCTAATCTTAAGATCGATCCTTAATGCACAAAAGAAAATCATGCTCAACATCGCAAGAAAGTATAATATATTAACGAAAAACAAGAGTCAGAGATTCATTCAAATTCATCATCATCATCATCATCATCATCATCATCATCATCACCATCTGTCTTTTATCATCCATCGCTGGACATAGACTTTCCCAAAGATTTGCCATAATTCTCTATCATAGGCATGGTGGAGCCATTTTTTCTGAACTTGTCCAGTTCGTCTTTCAGTCTTGTATTCTGTCGCCCTAGGTTTCTAGTGTGATCTCTGGGGATCCATGTTATGAGTCATGGTGTCCATTGGTTTTCTATCAGTCTTGCAACGTGGCCTGCCCATTGCGATTTGAGTTTTCAATAGATTCTGTGATGTGTCGGACTCCCGTTTTGCTCCTGATGAACCGTGTTGCCTTGTGATCTCTCCATGTAAGGTTCAAGAGAATTTAAATGGTAATGGGCTGAGCATGCTGTGAGAATGTCAGACAATCGCTTGTCATCATGACTGACAACACAAAACTCAAACCGGTAGAAAATGAAATGGTGTGACAAACTAGACACGCCGAAAAGGACAGGCTCCTCGAAATCCATGATAAAAAGTCTGATGAATGCTGGGGAGGGTTCTTGTCCAACAACAGACGCTAAAAGGCTGATAGGGATATGTAAAAATGACGTTCATGTACTTTAATCTATTTCCCTTATCTGTGATCAAGTGATTACAGACTGAGGTAAATTGAAACTGATACCAGTTCACGAAATTCTGTTTGAAATTTGCAACGGTCTAATAATCGAAAACATTTATAAAATTAACAATTCCTTCCTATGATTTTGGATCAGGATCAAGTGAGTGGAAGCCGGCTCTTTGATCAGTTGAGCCAATCTGACGAGTCTAGTATATTAGCAATTCAATTTCTCATCCAAAACAATATTTGCAGTAATCATCTTTGGTCGCAATAGAAGTATAAATTGAGTTTGGCCCTACAGGAGCCTGACTTCTACGAAATATTTTATTCTCTATGTATTTATAATTTCTATAATTACACAAAGAAAGCCAAAAAAAGTACCACATGATTTATATCGCATGAATTGCTATCTGCATCCGACAAAACATCGAATTGATTCCAAAGCTGCAATTATCTTTCTATGGCTGGAAGGATGTCAATGGAAGAAGGTAGATCGATTGTATCATTTATGAATTGAAGAACCTTGAAGAAAGATGCAGCAATCACTATGGAATTTATAATTATTGATTTAGAAAATCGCCATGCGCAATTATCTGATGCAAAAAAGATAATTACATATTTGTTGGAGAAATATATATATATATATATATATATATATATATATATATATATATATATATATAATGATGATTATAAAGGTATTAAAGTGAAACTATATTCCGTCCGGCACCGGTGTTAACTGAGTAGAATACCGAACAGTTGTGGATCGATGTGTTACTCGGTTAACACTGTAGTCAGATGAAATATGATTATTTATCACATTCTCTGGGACAATAATTGTCCATTTTAATGATATATATATATATATATATATATATATATATATATATATATATATATATATATATATAGATAGATATAGATATAGATATAGATATAGATATAGATAGATAGATAGATGGATAGATATAGATATAGATATATATATGGTAATCCAGACCGTGTTCCCCGACTGGTTTGCCAGTCATTATCATAATCATGAAGTCGTAAGTAATGAATCTTAGAATAGTAAGAAAAAAAAAAAAGAAAAAGGATGAAAAGATATACAACAAGCTTGTGCACGTACATTTACGTATCAAGAAGATCTTAGTTGAAAAAAAGTGCTCATTACCTTCCGTAGAGCTCTTATTGAATGAGTTAAGTTTGGTGCAATGGTTGATTACAAATTGTACTTTCAGTTTTACCCTATTCAAAATACTTCTTTTGGGTGTAATAAGCCATTTGAAAAATCATCACTCATTATGTACATTTACATGTACATGTATATGTACATTGATACAATGACGTATAGATTGGAAAGAAACAAAATGCAATCTATTTGAATCGGCTGATTAGTTACTTTTAATAAATAATGTAAGATCTGTTTTTGGTACAATTTCCAAATGCAAATCATTATTACTTTTATGTCTGTGAAAATATGAATTGGAGAGCCCAGGAAGTGGTAACATATGGCAACAGGTACAAATCTAGCTTAGCAGAGCATACTCATGGGTAGTGGGTTGGGCACAGGCTCCCGTGGGGTCAAGTGAAAATTGTTGGCACGAAGAGCAATTGGCAAATACAGCAACTGAAAGAAGCAGCTGACATACTGTCTTAAACCAATACTTAAACTAATTAGCCACTGTACATTGATATCAGTAGCATTTGGTAGCCTCCCATTTTCGTACTCTTATCCAAAACAACAAAAATAGATTTACCAATGCAAGGGAAGAAACCTGAAAGTACCCCGATAACTTTACTTGTATATAAAAAAAAAATACGGAAAACAAAACCCTCTGAAAAACAGATGCCATGTGTCCAGTTTATTCAAGCGTTTAGTATGATTCCACTTCTTAGAATCAACAAGGTTCAACTGAGGACAGGAGGTCAGCGGCAGAAACGTTGCAGAAAATTGAACACATTGTACATTATATCATGTATCATATAATACATAAAGCTAAAGTAGTACATAGCGCCTGTTAGATTTGGGTAAACTCTTGACATACATATATCTTCAGGTTTGTATTGCTTACACAAATACTTTTCGGGTGATATTATTTCACCATCTTTTTTTTAATTAATAACGCAAAGAATATAACGATGAAATCAACATGTTATAATATCTGGGCATTTATTATCAACACACCTTGATCTGTGGTAAAAAAAAAAAACAAAAAAAAAACAAACAAAACAAAACTACTTGGAAATCACTGTTTCAACAGGAATGCTAACACTTTTGGGATGAAGATTAGAGTCACTTTTTGAAAATCAAGCCTCGCTGAGAAAATCGATACGAAAATGAAATCTAATTACAAACATCGAAATATGACAATAATAATCAATCGAGTACAAAGTAGCATGACATTCTTGACCATCACGTCGATGAACTATACTTGCAAAAGTTCTATTAAAAGAGACATCAGCGACAAAGTAGTCATCAGGAGATACTGATGACAGTATCATGAATTATGAGAATGAGGAAGACCTGCATAGACTGAACCAGACAAAAGTTATTTGGAGGTATTTTTCGAGCAATCTGATTTGGATTGTAATTAGAATGAGCGCGAACACAGGTCCCAAATTTAGAAATAGCTTGGCCGAGTCGCCCACATTTTTGGTCGTTGTAGAGGTCAACCCGACTGTTGTGCAATAGAAATGTTCCACTAAGTAAGATTAGGCTTGATTATCATTGTCAAAAAATAAATAGCTGTCCTCATATACTTCGTACATGACTTCACTGTGCCTTGGAGTTTCAGACCAGTGTAACGAGACCCTAGAACTTGAGAATTATTCGTGACTAGAAATATATTTACTAAAAATGATTTATCTGGGGCCAGCTTGTGAAATTCATAATTCAAATCGTTTACCTAGCCTTAATTTTTATTTCACATTAATTTGAAATGTTAAGGCACCAGGAAAAGTCAATCGTGTTGCTGAATGGAGAGTTTCCATTTGAAAAGAGGAAAACATTGATTGACAAATTTACGTGTAAAATTCAGACATTTTTTCTAATCATGAAGAATAAACTAAATTGTAATCTATGACAACCATAAGCATCCTAAATCAACTAACTCCAAAAGAGAAACGTCGAAAAACATCTTGAATAATATGACTTCCCCTGATTTCAGCACTTTATGCCAAAGTATTTAATTGAAAATAAAATTTACATGTTATTTTCTCAAAGCGAGCTCGGATCTAGGATTTTTCTATTCGAGCATTATTCAGGGATGATTCTGGACCTCAGCGTCAGAATTCGGGATGAAGATTCCTTAAGTAATGGCGACGTTGTTTCAAGACACAAACCTTAGAGCCTCTCTTGATATCACGATATATATACATATACATTCTGTAACTGGAGCATATATATATATATATATATATATATATATATATAATATATATATGTAGAGGGAATAAAATGTTACACAACTCCTTCATTTCAAAGCAAAGTAATTAGGAATGAATTGCATAATGAATCGTGATGGAGGAAACTACTAAGAATGAATGTTAAGATCTACAATCATTATATTCAATGTTCGATAATAAAATGATTAAACTACCAGAAGATAGATAGGTAGATAGATAGATAGATAGATATGATCATAGTAAAAGAGATTAGGAGAAAATTATAGAAGGGGGCTATTTTTAAAAACTAATTGGGAAAATATTGACGGGTATAATGTTTGCTTTTTCGAAAGCATCTGTATCAGTGGGAACGGAGGGTAGGTGTTTGACAAATAATAACAAGTCGAATGCCCATACTACAGGATTGATGGGACATCTTGTCAGCGATTGGCTAAGCCAATCACACTCGTAAGTTTAATTTTTGGCGCCTGAATTCTTTTTAGGGGAACAAAGGGTGTATCAACCAGCATTTTAGTTAGCTTTTTGACACCGTGTGCCAAATACTATACTGTAGATGAAGTAGAGGTGAGCAGGATGAGAGAGATAGATAGAAAGACGGTGGAAAAACCGAATTATTACAGCAGGTTCTTGATTTATAAAAAAACAATAACAAAAAAAAAAAACAAACAAACCAAAAAAAAACGAGTAGAAGTTAAATTCAGAATTTCCAAGGCGGCGTCTGTCTCAAAATATACGGAAAGTATACTTGAGTTTTTTTTAACATGAAGAACAAAAATACATATATTCATTTCCACCGACTCGAGGAGCCGTTGCAATTGTTTTTCCAATGTAAATGTATGTAACAAGTCTTACCAACAGAAACGATCTGTACAGAAATGAAACGATTAGAAAAACCCATTTATTTTCATTTGAAGTTACGCATGTTGGAACATGCGCCAATGCAGCTATGCAATAAATCAAGTTATGCGACGGATTGAAATAGATATTTGGAGAAAAATATGCTCCATTCATGTTTCACTTTATATGTTTTCGAAAAGTCTATTTAAAATGTACAATTACTGTTTTAAAAGGCGTGATACTATACGAAAAATCAAGCATTTAATTCCTCTTATAAATTGGCATTCGTTCAGATAGACATTGAGTCTTGAATCACATTATAACAATTTTCGTATTGCAAGAACCGATATGGAGGAAAATAAATTAATCAGGTTATTGTGAATCCGTGGATTATTTAATTTTTTCCTCTGATTCCTGTTATTAGCAAAAAAATTGTCTTTTTTGTTTTCATTTATTCTAAATTCCAAATATTGCATATTCTATTAATGGATTAATTTGAAGCTTCATGATAATTTTATAAATCTTGCATGTTTCAAAATTCACAGAATGATTCTTCGGAATTTATGATACATGTAGTTAAATGATCGTCGGCTATTTAGCAGAGCAGACAACACATCTTTTTGTCAAACGCCTTGGTTACTTTATTTTCCTAATCTAACAACAAAGAGGAGTTAATATCCCCGGCTGCAACTAAAAAGGAAAAGTTCAGAATAATAAGTAAAGAGAAAAGGGGATAGAGACGGACGGATTTTACTTAATCAACGAAAGGGAGAGCAAAAGAGAGTAAAGAGAGCGGAAAAAGGAGAAAATTGAGAGCTGTAGATTCAATATTGAATTAACAGTTGTTGCTGAAAAAATACATTCAATTAGAATTTTTTTTTTCTTTCTTATTAAAAATATTTACTAAGTTTGTTTTCATTTATTCCGTTCTCTCAACAGCCCTAATCGTCCACAATGAATATGGAAATTATTTTTTTTTTTAGAATTTGGTTTGGTGTATGAAATAGTTGCGTTCAGGATAGAGTTCAAATAGAGACTTTTCCCACTTTTTCTGGCATTGCAAATCAAATAGGAAATACAAAAGAACTGAAATGGTTATCCTTCATCGTCTTTGCAAGTAATAATAACGATGGAGAAAAAATATCTGTAGACGCCATTTTGGTTGGCAGATAATGGAATCAGATTCAGTGAGTTTTTTTCTCCATGTGTACAACTTATTTTTCCTTAATAAGCCTAAAGACGATTTTGTTTCTTTGTGTGCAATTTATGTTCACGAACTCTTCATGCCATATTTAACAAATTAAACCAAACAAGCAAAAACGAAGTTATAAATGCTTTTGATGTAATTACAATAACGATGAAAATAAATACGGCACGGAGAAGAACAATTATTCAATATGTGGGCTTGAATATTTTTTTCGATGGTAATAGACAAAATGGCGGCTTATTTAGTACCAAGGATGAACTGGCAATTATTACTTGGCCAACGGGTTTGTAATATAACTGATTAGTTTTCTTTCTTGATATTTTTAACTCAACTGCCTAAACACATATTTTCTGTTTTCATTTTTATGCATTTCGCAATTCCGGTTATTTATTGTTCATTTACCTTCAGATTCATTGGATATATATGTATTTATTTCCTAAATTCTATTATTCTTTCTTTCATTCAACTGTTTATCCTTTGGTTTCTTTATTTTCTTTTTTATCTTCTGTTCTTCGTGATTTTCCATCTTTTATCTCTGCTTCCGTCTCTCTGCTTTCCATGATTTCTCTTTGTATTGATTTCAAGTTCAGTTTAGATCTTCCATCAGTACTTCTCTGTTTTTTTCTTGTCTTCTTTATTCTCCTTTCTTTCTCTCTCGTTCAATTCTCCGCTTGTCTTTTTTTCTCATTCCTTTCTCACTTGCTTACTCTTGTTCTTCTTTCCTTTCTATTTCTTTTTATATTTCCTTCCATAGTTCCTGTTCAACAACCATCAACCAAAACTCTCACTGAAACTGTAAACATAGGTTTCTTCAGTTTTCAAGTTGATCTCGCGAGCTGGCTTGCTGCTTATGTATGTATTAAGAGAACAAGTCGAACCTATATATTTTGAAAGCAACAAAAAACAGAATGCATCCATTATCATGTCTAGAAAAAAAAAATTTCATCCCGTTGCCATTGTGGTTTTATGCTCAGGGGGTCTGTTTGCAATGTAGAATTATGCTAGATTGGGTTTATCTTGTGTTTGGGAGCTAGGACATTTGTTCTTTGAAAATTCAGGTGTTTCTTATTGATCACTGAGCAGCAAAAGGCAGGAACGGTAACCTATTTATTGATCACCCTTTTTAGAATGATTTATTCATCACTTTCAACAGGGCATACTGCGTTGGGCAGGTGACAATTTCTACTGAGTGACTCACCAGACGTATTTTCCCACCCATTTCCTTCTTTTAATGTATTTCTATCTTTCTTTGTATTCTTCCCTTCCCTTATCATTTTTCATCTTTATCCTTTTTTTTTCCTTTTTTCCCTTATTAAAACATCTCAAGAAGAAACATAGGAACTGAGAAATATATTTTATCGTTTTGTTTGATTCAAAAAAAGAGAAGCATTTGATATTTCTGAAATTTACACTATAAAGGGCCTCTATTACCATTTTCCAGCATGAATCCCTAGTAACTATGCACTAGATATTATATTTCATACATCCTATTACGCCATTAGAACCTTTCTGCAAAATACTTTGGTCAATAATCCGAATTCCAATGATGACAACATACCCAGTGGCTTCTTTTGAAAAGGTCCAATGGTTTTCGAGACCAGTTGTGTAGTACTACCAACTTATTGGAACCGATTCAAACGTATCTCATCATCAGTATCATTATCATCATCCTCAATCTATTATCATCCATCGTTTTGCCCCGCCTCTCCATCGTTGGCGTCGTTGAGCCAATATTTTCTCGACCTAATTAGTTCGTTTTGCCATCTTGTATTCTACCGTCATCGTTGGGTGGTTTTCAGTCTAGGGGTCAGTTTCTTGATTAGGTTTCATGTTTGAGCTCCATAGGTTATTATTGGGAGGATGTTTTGGTTTTATACTCTCCTTTTTGAATTAATAGGATTTTTTCCTTGTTTTCGATGGTTCAGTTCGCTAGAAGAACTGAACAAAGCAGGAAAGTCGGCTTTCACTTGACCCTCAGCAAACATAAGTAATCATTGCTAATTTAACAGATTTATTATAGCCAATGTACTGTTTACATGGATCAAACAGCAATTCTACTGAACACTTGTTTGAAATAAAATATGATAGATTTACCCAAAATATATTTTTGATTCTTTTCGTGCGTGGACAATAAGTTGTTCGGTAAATAACATCAGATGATTAATAGATCCCGAGTCATTGTCTTGATGCGGCCCTACCCATCGGAATCCACTGTGTCTTCAGGATCTTATGCTCCTAACTCAAATGTCAATATAATTCTCACAAATCGACGATCCTACATCAAAGTAAGGGCTGACAAAAAGAGCTCTATCAGTAATTGTACCCTCATAGTTTGTCAGTATTACTTGGAATGCATCCGTGTAAAAAAACAGGAGCCGTACTTGTATAATGTTGACTGCAATAATATGGGCATCGCAAGTCTATTGGAAACCCAAAAATGTTGTGAGTATGCAAACTAAATACGTACTCTAATATTGAGCACCTGAGCACCACATACACTTGGATATAAAAACACACATGTATGTGCACACACACGCGTACACTCACGTACGTGCCCACACAGTCACTTTCTTATTCTCCGTTCCATACACACACACATATATATATATATATATATATATATATATATATATATATATATATATATATATATACCTGACCTGACCACACCTGACCACAATTTTGCCACTGACGCTAGCTTCACCATCATAGAAAAAATAGAAAAAACTACTCCAATTGACATAACTAAAGTTCAATCAATACCATCAATATCCTCACACCCACATCTAAGACACATTCAATAATGGAAGCTTCAAAGTCACCTAGACCCATAGGAAAAAACTTCACCTTAGCCTGTTATAACCCCTGTCCAAATCAGAGCCAAAACATTTTCAGTAACTTTTAAGGTTGATACCTATGTGGCTCCTTGACCCCACCACCCCTCCTTCTACACTATCCCAAACATACCAAAAAATCCACTTCCCCAACACTACCCCCTACCTTAACACACTCTGCCCTCCCCAAGTCCAACTGCTGCTGCTTTACCAAAATCCCAATACCTGCTGGTCATTCTTACATTCAGCAGGAGGCCTCTAGTAGCCCTGACAACAAAACTTACCCACAATGCATAGCCCCAGGAAGTGGACTCTGGTTCCACATGGTACATTTTAATTCACACTCACACAACACACACCACTGATGATGGGAAGAATCCCGAAACATGTATGGACTATTGACATATAAGGATTAATAAACCTTACGACCAAAAACTTCACTCCTGAGTCTGTCTCACTCTCTAAAGTACACATTATATATATATATATATATATATATATATATATATATATATATATATATATATATATATATATATATATATATATATTCAAATAAAAGACAAATTTACTATTTTTCCTTTCTTTTGACTGTTCTATTCTAGTACGTGTCTTATGAGCTATTCATCATCCTCAGCCGATTGGATGATAATTTTAAATTTGAGTGATGTTCTCAACGCATCTTCTGTCATGGTTGTCTTTCGTGTCATACATAGAAGACATGAGTATTCGTGAGTGAGTGGGGTGATTAATGTACTTATTCAGTTCTGTATTATTGATAAATGAGATTTTACCATAAGCAATACTTACGCTTTTATAATCTGGAGGGAAAATCAGGTTGACCCCTCAAAAAAATTGGAAGGAATGTCTTCCATTTTTGGCATCATTTTTGGAACCCCTATTCAACATTTCCTGATAATGCCATAAAAAATAGGCAGATAAAAAACCGGGTACATTGATAACGCTGGTTTCCTGAAACTTCAAAGTACCATATATCCCGAGCGGTTGAAGAGAAATAGATGTTACTTTCCATACAATTTCTGCTTATATATCAAGGCTCTATCGAATAGAAATCTTTTCGAAAATTCAGATATGAAAATTTGTGTGACCCTAACTGGCAGCAATTTTGGAAAAATGCAAAAAAAAAAAAAAAGAAATTTGGCCATCACTATACACCAAATTCATCGTACTAGCAATGGTTATAAAGATTAGCATGGTAAGTACTAGTCTACAGATGTTTTTTTTTATCTATCAACTGTGAACAATGACTTTTTCTGCAATATGTTATGTTAAATTTTTTTAAGACCCATAACATCCTAAAATCTACGGACTCTTTGACTCTAATTCAGTGGAGAAATGATCTAGAATACAAGGTTATTCTGGCAGTAATTGAAGATTCTAATGAATGATATTTTACTTATGTTGTAGTATTATGCATAATCTATATTTCTTTACTCAATATGTATGTATATTGCAATATTAACCATTGTTTTATAGACATCTATTTCTTCAAATATAATAGTTCACAGTTTTAAGGCCCCCCCCAAAAAAAACCTAGAGTTATTCAGCTCTTCAATTCGGCTATCATCCCCAGAACTGCCTGATGCAAGAAAAATTGTTTTAAATTTACACCAAAGACATCGTGTCATATAGATTCAATTACTAAACACATTGCATCTGCCGCAATATGGTATAATACAAAATAGAAATAAGCTGCGAATTTCCTGGGAGAAGCTCAGAGAAATAAAAAGGATGAGCGTTCAGTATTGATCTTTGCATGTTAAAACTATGAAATCAAGTCAAGTATATTGGGTGTTTGATGCTAAGTCACGTCTATTGATTATAGATCGATGATCTCTGTTGGGAATAGGGTCAGTTTCCATTCATCATTCGAACATGAATCAATGCAAAGGGTGTTGCTTTTATCATCTGCATTCAGCTGTATACAAGCCGGGTGCAAAACAGCGGCTCAAACATTCCTCCGCTGACCTGCCATTGAACCGGGTGTATCTCACCACTATCCCTAAACAGCATGGCTCTTTTCCTAAGTATTTTGGTACATCCGGTTCAAAGACATCGGGCTTGGGAATCAAGCGTAGATTTATTGATTTCCACCCGAAGATAAAGATAACGCTCTTCTTTACCCGGAAGATCGCGCTGATCGATTTGACTCAGGGTTTATCGTCGACTATTACTTTCGTGATCAAACGGTGGGACAGGAAAAAAAGACAAAAAAACAAAACATTCGTTCACAGATAATATATGAGAACAGGTCAGGTTGGTCACTTAATAGAAACAATCACTTGACCAACGTCTTTAGCCAGCGTGCTGTATTGTGGTGATCAAATAAAAAAAAAAAATAGAAAAAGGGTTGATCAATGGTTAATTCATTCCTCTCACCTTTTTTTTGGTAGGGATTACTGTGAGTTGGATAAAACCAAGTGTGAATGCTGTTGAACATATACAAAGGAATCAATTTAGCATAAACATACATTGTAAACTGATCCCTCACAACTACTGCAAACTAATCAACGGGGAAGGTTTTTTAAAAATGAAGAAAAGGTTCTGTAGACATAGTTTTCAAATGATCAGTCATCTAGAGCCATCGTTGCGTCCTGGGCGAATTATACATTCAAAGTGAGCTGGCCAAACAGAAAGATCACCTTGAGAAACCAGTGTTCATAGTTCCAGTGACAGTTTTGCTTGACCCTTTCTTATACATCAAACTATTTGCCCCATTTTTATCCCTGGAAACAAGAATTCCGAATGCTAAATGTTTTTTCAAAAAAGTTCACTCTGGATTCATGAATCTATAAAAGCAGGACACATGTAGTACAGGGGCTAGACACCCAATACATTTTCTTATTGTGTTTATTACAACGACCCAGTTACAATATAGAATTTACGTTTTAATTTCAATTTGGGGATCAAGTATGGCTATCTTTCATATAATACCCTTCTTCCTCACAATGTTTTGCCTTTTATAGTGAATTTTCATTAAGCAAAACAAAATTGGTTCTCTTATTGCCAATCAACTACTGTTTTAGCTTTTGATTGGTTTCTGGCGTACCTAAGTATATACACCTCTGTCAGATGTTATCAGGGGGAAAACTGTGACCGTCCGGTGAACGAATCTTCAAGTTCCTGAGAAAAAAGACTATGTTAGGAGGTGGAAGGGCATCATTTAAAAAAAACATGAGTTCCCATATTTGATTTCAGAAAATAAAATTTTGTATTGTAATTGAAACTTTGCAAGAAACGCAATCAGAAATACATCGAATGTTTTTTATCCTTTTCAATTTACAGCCCACAATGTATATAAAATCGAATTTCCGTTCATTATAAAAAATTATATTGTTTCCACACAATACTAATTAGTAGTTATAGAAATTGGATTACTCATGGTATAATGGGATAATCTAAAAAGAAAGACTTAAAAGAGGGGCTAG
>OY735226.1:51548167-51560667 GCA_963457665.1 Thysanoteuthis rhombus | reverse complement strand
ATTGAATATTACAGAACGCATATTTCTACATACAGGTAATTGATCCCCGTGAAAATAATCCATATATATATATATATATATATATATATATATATATATATATATATATATATATATATATATATATATATATATATACATATATATATATACATAGATATATATATATATATATATATATACATATATACATATATATATATACATATATATATACATATATATATATATACATATATATATATATACATATACATATACATATATATATACATATATATATATACATATATATATATATATATACATATACATATATATATATATATATATATGTGTGTGTGTGTGTGTGTGTGTGTGTGAGTGTGTGTGTGTGTGTGTGCGTGTGTGTGTAATGACATGAAGCAAATGGAAATACCCGTAGGTAAAAATATGATCGGAAAGGATGATTATAAATTGCCACATTTTACACAAAAACTTTTTTTTGAAATGATCACTTGATATTATATAGAATCTGTGCCATTTGGCCAGGACAATACAATAAAAAATTGAAGCAAATGAGCGGTAATAGGAATAAAACATGAAACTGATAGGGCAGCCGCCCCTGCGATGCGTTGCTTTTACCACTGATCCAAACAGACGTCAGGAATGCAGTTTCTATGTATTATAGAACAATTTAGAATCTTATAAACACATACACACAGTACAGCACACACACACTCACACATACACACACATACATACATATGTATATATATATATATATATATATATATATATATATATATATATATATATATATATATATATATATATATATATATATATATATAAGCATAATCTCGACTAAATCAACAACAGGCAAACCTATAGAGGTAGCTAGTGAATAATATTGAGAGTTCAGAGGGAACGATAGGTAAATAAATACAAACTCAGATGAATGTATTGAGTGATGGACCAAGAGGGAGAGACAGATAAAGAGAAAGACAAACAAACTGAAAGAGATATAGACAGACTGATAAGAGAGAGAGAGAGAGAAAGAGGGAGAGAGACAGAGACAGAGACAGAGTGAGGGGGGAGAAGTAGGTAAGGGAAGAGATTAGTTTGTTGCCTAGTGATAGAAAATATCCCATTTCAAACTGCATATTTTTCAGAGTAATCCTCTTCATTGTCATGCACTTAATTCCGCGCCAGATATTATTTACCTTGATTAAATATTATCATCATCAGTCTATTATATCCGTTTTTCGACATGAAATTTCCCAAAAATTTGCCAACCCTCCTATCATGGGCATTGGGAGCCAGTACTCTCTGAATCTATCTTATTCGTCATCCCATCTCACATTCTGTTGGTCACAGCTCATCACCTGATCTTTGGTGATCCACATTGTGAGAAGTGATATCCAGCAGTTGTTTGACTTTCTTGCAACATGTACAGCCCATTGTCATTTGATTTTTCTAACAGTTTCTATGATGTTGCGGACACCCGTCTTTTCACTGATATACTGTGTTGTCTTATGATCTCTCCATGTGACATTGAAGATTATCCGTGCACGTTGCATGGTGCTCAGTTTAATGGTCAATCCTCTGGTTTGGTTCCACGTTTCTGCTCCACGTTTCTGCGATCATTGGTAGGATACATTGGTGATGTACCCTTTTCCAGGACTAGTCAGATTTACAACTATGACTAAAAAGTCTAAATATCAAAATAAATAAATAAATAAAATGGACGGACACGAAGGAAGGGATCAATTTAGCATGAACCTACAAAATAAATTGAACTAGCAACCAAAAACCTCGTTCGGAAGGGCATTTTAAAAAATAAACTGAATGTAAAGTTTCCCCATAAAAGGTGGTAGATATTCAAGTTTTCTGCTCCATTGGTGCAGTGTTTACGTGCACTGCATGGATACATAGGCATGTTGCCAAATAAGTTTAACAACTGAAAAAAAAAAAAAAAAAAGAAAATGTTCTCAGTTTCAGTTTTTTGATATACTAGCTGTCTGGCCGATCAAGTGATGGAGAGAGAAGAAGAGAGAGAGAGAGAGAGAGAGAGAGAGAGAGAGAGAGGGGGGGACAGAGAGAGAGAGAGAGAGAGACCAACCAACAGGCACATACATCGATAGATTGATCGATAGAGAGAGGGAGAGAGAGAGGGAGAGAGAGAGAGAGCAAAACCAACCGACCGGCACATAGACCGGTAGATTGATCGAGAGAGAGAGAGAGAGAGAGAGAGAGATTGAGAGAGAGATAAAGAGAGAGAGAGAGAGACACAGGGACAGAGAGACAGAGAGAGAGACCGACAGAGAGACAGAGAGACAGAGAGAGAGAGAGAGAGAGAGAGAAACACCAACCAACAGGCACATAGACAGGTAGATTGATCGATGGAAAGAAAAGAGAGAGAGAGAGAGAGGGAGAGAGAGACAGACGGACAGACGGACAGAGACAGAGAGAGAGAGAGAGAGAGGGAGAGAGAGAGGGAGAGAGAGAGAGAGCAAAACCAACCGACGGGCACATAGACCGGTAGATTGATCGAGAGAGAGAGAGAGAGAGAGAGAGAGAGAGGGAGAGAGAGAGGGAGAGAGAGAGAGAGCAAAACCAACCGACGGGCACATAGACCGGTAGATTGATCGAGAGAGAGAGAGAGAGAGAGAGAGAGAGAGAGAGAGACAGGGACAGAGAGACAGAGAGAGAGACCGACAGAGAGACAGAGAGAGAGAGAGAGAAACACCAACCAACAGGCACATAGACAGGTAGATTGATCGATGGAAAGAAAAGAGAGAGAGAGAGAGAGGGAGAGAGAGACAGACGGACAGACGGACAGAGACAGAGAGAGAGAGAGAGAGAGAGAGAGGGAGAGAGAGAGAGACACACACACACACACACCAACCAACAGGCACATAGACCGGTAGATTGATCGATAGAAAGAAAAGAGAGAGAGAGAGAGAGCGACAGAGAGAAGGACAGAGACAGAGAGAAGGACAGATGACTGTATGAAGTAATGTAATATTGGTAGAAATAACAATTGTGTATATTCACACGTAGAACACTATGCATTGCTATTTTTGACAATCTCCGTCCGTCTAATTCTAAAAATTCCTCCTCAGCATGTAAAAGAAATCACAAAATATATTATCCACAATCGTCGATATCTTGATCTAAGGAAACGTGCAGGGCATCCAAATTCAGCTTTTAAATTTGAAGGACGCAAAGATTTATTCAAAACAATAAATATGAGAACTAAAAATAAGGAAAGAAAATAAAAGAAAATCCAATTTTGGAGGAAGAGTTTCAAAGAATATATTCCAATCTCTTTTCTTAAAATTCAGCCTTTGTTGTCCAAAAAGATGACGATGAATATTTTCCTTCGAGAAAAAATATTCACTGTTCAATATTCTCACTGTCGATTATTCTAATATTTTTTTAGTCTAATATTAAAAACTATCAACCAAATCTGTGAACCTCAACATAGGTTTCCGCAGTTTTTGCTCAGTCTGGCTGGCTTGCTGGGTGGCTATGTTTGCATTGTGCATACAGACTGACTCAGTGGAAAAAAGGCGATTTTTTTTTTAATCCCAAGAAGTTTCTTTTAGGGTTTAATTTACACTGTAAGTTTATGGTAAATTGGTGTGTATCAAAACGTTCCTGATAGTGATAACGTATGCTTCTAAGGAATTAGGAATATTTTTGTGATAGATGTTCAAAAAAAGAAGAGAGAAATGACTAATTCATCAGTTACCCCATTTAAATCTTTTGAATTCATCAGCATCAACATGTTATACATCCAAAAGACATTTTTGGCTATTTTTTTCTGTTGAGTGACACACCAGACTTGTCAAGTTCAACTTTCTAATCTCCTTTCCAGCAGCTGTAACTTCTATGAACTATGTAATATCTGCAGACTCTTTCCTCCTCAACGTATCCATTACACGCACTGATGGACGATTTACAAGTCCGAACTAGAATCCAGGATTCCCTGATAGATTCTGTGGTAGCTCTCCTGATTTGGAAGACTGGCGCAAAGCAGATGTTCTGATCACCCAATCATGCAATGGGTCAGTGATTGAGATACTTAGTATTCCCCACTGGTCCCACTACGCGTATTCGAGTGAAAAGCCAAAATTTTCAAGTAGATTTATCGGACAGACATCCCTCATTATTTAAAAGACCGGTGCAAAACAATTTTCTATAGCTTTTTTCCCCTAATTTGGATGTATACCAGATTGAACAAAGCCAGGTAAGAATGTAGTTCACCTATTTTTTGGCATGAAATGACTATGAAATAACCATTCAATTGTTCAATTGGCCTTTTTTTTTCTGAGTGTACTTTTTTTGTATTCGCTTTTCCGAAAATAAAAGCATCTTTTTATAGTAATAAACTATCAAGCAAAATTGATATCATAGGTTTATTAAGCTTTCAGTTTGTCCAGCTGGCTGGCTATGTTTCATGCATACACGGAGCTAGAAGGATGAATATTCTAAAATTTACCCCATATCGTGACAAAGTAAATTTATTTCAAAATTTCCCTTTATGATTTCAGTGGGGATTCACTTTGCAATGTAAAGTTATACTAAATTAGTCCTATAGCGCCACGTTTTCTTTTTGAAAAATCCAACTTTTTGTGATCATAAACCCACAAAAGGCATGAGCTGTAACTTATTCATTGATCAACCCTTTCCCCACTTTTCCATTTGATCATCCCAAACACAGCATGTTGACAAAAGATACTGGTCATGTCACGGTTTCTATTGAGCAACTAACTCTATTTGATATTTTTCGAACATTGCTCTCATTAAAACTTTGCTCTTAGTTCCTGTACCTTCATGTAAAATTCGATTCAATCCCATGAAAACAAACAGACTTCGATGGAACACAAAAAGATACCTATGTTCTTATCGCTTGCCCGAGAGATGGTTTGCAAGCCGGTTTCAAAAGTGAATGCAATTTTTGAAATTGAATTCGTACGCGTGTGATTCATGGAAAAAATCAATAGATACATTTTGAAATGAACTGAATCGCTTGTTGTGTCTCTCCAGGCTGACATCTTTTCATCTTAATAACACAAGTAAGTAACATGCCTGACTGCTTTAGGGTCCAACTGTACTCTATTTATTTCGACAGAAGATGATTATTGCAACCTTTATATTGTATATGAAATAAATAATAAGATTATGAAAATATATTTTGGGGATAAACGTGTCCATTTATTCATCAGAATGAAATAAGCCTATGCATATCTGCTAGATACTCAAGATGTATCAGTTTTGCACTATACGCAGAAGAGCATGCATTAAAATGTTTATTTAATAAATGTATATCTTTATTAGAATGAAATAGACCCTTGCACATTCCTAATATCAATCTTTTTGTATAAATAGGACTTGCTAATGTCTTTCAGTCGGTAGGGGAAGCAATTTTCCTACAATTTGTCGGGAATTCAAATCATGGTAATGGACAGTCAAAATTTGGTGAGGACTGTTTTCGTCATTCTTCTCATGATAGAAAACTATGCCAACTTCAGGTTTCGATATGACTGAGAATAAAATGCAGGACCAATACTTACAAAAAACGAGCCAACGTTGTTAATAATGATTTTCTGACTGGTATTTTTTTCATTATAATTTCTGAATGGATTGTTGAATGGAGCTTATCCTCAATGTTACAGTGATCTCAATTTCCTCTATTTCTCTTCAGATGAGGGCCATGGTGTATAAAAAGTTGGCGGTTGACGTCAATAGCGCTCGATTTTCCAAGTTGTAAATGAGAGACACATAATGGGAATAACAGTTCAACTTATCAGATGCTAATGTTACATGATTAATTGGATTTGAATACGTTTACTGGGAACGAACTATGTTTAGTCAACGCCAAAAATAGCTTGTTACAGCCTTCCTCACACAATTACGAATGGCAACTTGAAGTACAAAACTATGCATTTGTTTTGCCAAATTAAATTGCTTAATTGGCGAAATTTTTACTTTTTCTACAAATGATTAATTCGCAGTTTGATTTGGTAAAGTACATTTAATCAAAACTAGAACATTAAACAACTATATTGTTACACTCAAAAGTTTGTTAAATCAGATTTTCTCACAAAAATGAATCGATTGTATTAATTTGAGCGAAGGTTTATTTATTCAAAATAAGTAAATGAAAATGTTATTTTTATCATATAAAGCATAGTGGAATAATAGATAATTTTTATAAAAAATGGAGTAATTTTCTCCAATTTTATTTCTACGAGCGGGACTTGAACTTGCATCACTTTTCTCCGGATGGTAGTCCCAGAATAACAACTGTTACACCGATTAAGCCTCACACCTCTCAGGTTGCAGTCACTCACGTTCAAACATATGGGTTGACACTCACTAATAGTATAAGAGATAACGTAAATTTGCATTCATTTGATAAAGAATTTAAATTTGAGGGTAGTATTTCTACCATTTGATTTCAATTGGTTCCCACTACTCACCCCGCTTTTATTCGTTTGTTAGCTTGCAATGCAAATAAGGAATAAAGAATGAGCTTCTGACAAGGCACTAACTAACACATTACTTCTAAGGACAGATATCCCAATGGAAAGGTTTCTTTATCCTTTACATCACGAAGCTTATTACCTGCGACAGTCAGTCAGATGTAACACAATGTAACAATTCCTGGAAAGTAAGGTTCAAGAATTATGGTTGAAAGCAATCGAATATAGGAAATTTCGAATGTTAGTTGGAAAATAATGATATTTGCCACTGGTTCATCTGAGATCATGAGAAAAAATCGAGTCCTTTGATTTTGGGAACACGTTGCATTATTAGAATAGCAGTGCATTCTTCAGTAATGCCAGAGATCAGTGTTTGAATCCTAGGATAAAACTCTGATACGAAAAGGTGACGTTTTCCCATCACTTGGGAATCTTTTTACTCCATTCGTACTATTCAGCCAAGTGTTTTGCTAATCTCATCTTTAAAAAAAAAAACAACACCAGAGAGGATCATGGTAAAGAATATACCTAATTTTTGCCAAACCTGTTATCAATGCTGAGATCTTTATTATTCCCCGAAGGCATTAGTGCTCATTACTCGAGATTAGGTAAAAACACTGAGAATTCAAAAGATAATTTTCAAGCTAGGGGAAATGTCCCGTATTCGGATAATTGACAAAACAAAATCGTGTTTGACTTCCGTCATGTAATTTGTATTATGCCTTACAGAACTACGTAAATATAAAGTCTACGTTTTTTGAAAAATGAATGTCTGAATATAAATATTAGTTTTATCAGGTACCTTTTTTAAAAAAAACTGTCGCTACGATGTCAACATTGGTTTCTTCCGTTCTCCAGTTAGTGTGACTGGTTGACACAATGAACTTTGAATGTTTGCAGACATACTTAAACGTATATTGCAAATATATTTTGAAAAGGTAGCAGTCGCCTTTTTTTAGTTGTTGAAGTATTTATGTTCCTTTTCAATATCAAAACTTCCTCTACAAATGATACGTTTTTTTTTCACAGTTGAAAAATACTTTTGAATGCACCAGTATGTTTTCGTTGTGTGTATGAGCAACTGTAAGTGCAAATGTGTGTGTGTATGTGTGTGTGTATGTGTGTGTGTGTGTGTGTGTGTGTGTGTGTATTTGTGTGTGTTTGTGTGTGTTTGGATGTGCGTGTCCATGTGTGATATTTCTGCAACAATAAACAAAATATTAATTAGAAAACCGAATTGTAATTATGTTCCAACAGGGATATTTGCTGGAGTGCTTTTTCGAGTCTAGTATCGAATTCTCCATTATGAAAAAAAAGTTTTTAGTGTATTCAACTTTGAATGACAAAATTCTCCTAATTGCTTTCGTGACGAATAATTGCCAATTCAAAATCCAAGACGCCTCGAAGAATGACGCATTATGTAGTTTTAATTAAAGAAAATGTTGAACTGAATCAAAACTAGTAGGTCATTGAAATCAAACTTGATATTTGGGATTTAAACACACACACACACAGATATATATGTGTGTGTGTATGTATTCATATACATATATATATGTGTGTGTGTATGTGTGCATGTATGTATGTATGTGTGTGCGTCTTGTTATTTATATTTAACACCAGGAAAGGTCATAGGACCAATGTTTTTGGTTTTATCAATCACAATATCGGAGAAAAAAGGATCTTCATAGGGTTGGTTATTCCTTTTCCTCCACAAAAAATTGAAATTTTCAAGAATAATTACTGAGTAACAATTCAACTTAAACTTACATTGCGAATTGAACCCAAGGTGTCATTATTATTATTATTATTATTATTATTATTATTATTATTATTATTATTATTATTATTATTATTATTATTATTATTATTATTATTAGTAGTAGTAGTAGTAGTAGTAGTAGTAGTAGTATGGGGGTGTAAAAAAACTATCGACATAATGATGCATGAATTTAGGTCATTGCATGATAGAGAGTCAAGTTGGTAGCCCTCAAAACTAACTTAGATAATGAAGAAACCTATGTTGATACTCTTGTAGGAAGTGTTTTTTGAGGGTTACTAAGAGGTAACAAGCTAAAACTTCACTTATCGAGGACCCCATCAGTAACCCGAATTTTATTCGTAGAAATTGTCCGTTGAAACTAAAGAAATATCCAACAGTAACTCAAGAAATAGTATAAGCATACTAATACTAACCCTTTAAGAAAAGTAAAAGAAGTCTCAACCATAACCCCCCACCAAAAAAAGGAGAAATTAAAACAACACACAGTATATCATGTATCAACACTTTCCATTGAATGCTGGACAGTACCTCTTTATTCTGAAAGAAAGACAACAGAGAAAAACTTTGCTGAAAACTGACCGTTTCAGTCGAAACCATTTCCCTCACTGGCCTCCCTAGTATCAGAAAAGTCTACCATTGATAGACAAAAGATTAACACCCTCCGACACGTTCCTCCCTAACACAATTCTTATTTCAGACTCTCAACTACACATCCGCCGTTGCTCCTACTAAGCAACAAAATAGCACAGAAATATTTCCATTTCTTTCCTCAACCCCAAACATGTAAACAGCAAATTTCTATCGGGACTGCATGAAATTTTTCTCTACACTTTCCAATTGCCACTTTCATCTACATTATGTTAAATCGCTCACTTCCATAGTACAAAAACACCCACACAAGCACCCCCATATATATATATATATATATATATATATATATATATATATATATATATATATATATATATATATATATGTATATATATATATATATATATATATATATATATATATATATATATATATATATATATATATATATATATATATATATATATATATATATATAACTTTTTCCCTTGCCAGTGAATCATATGAAATGAGATTTTTCGTCGTTTTATTTTGGATGTAACCATTACTTTGGCTTGGGACATTTTAACAAAGATTTGCTTGAAAATTTGGTTGAAAACGATAAGCCCTATTACAGAAACAAATGTAGACAAATGCTGTCAGAATTGTATATACGATGTCGCAGTTTTGAATCGACTATATTCTCCGTCTTGTTTTCTGATATTTTTGGAACGAGTTGCCACAACTCAGTCTACTCCTCCCTCTCTTCTTTCTCCTCATCATCATCATAATCATCACCATTATTGCCGGTTCAGTCTCAGGAGACCATGACGGCCTTGTCTGGGTCGATCCTTGGAGGGTAGTTTGAACTTTGGGTCAAGGCATTTCCGTGTGGTCATGTATAGTCCAACGTGAGAGTGACACGTTGTTGCACTTGGCAGAGATGCCTAGGCTGCAAAGGGTTGCTGCAGCATGCCTCCCCCAGACCTTCCCACCTGCTGCAAGCCAACCACACCCCTTATTTGCATCTGCAGTGTCATTGGGGGTAGTCTAGCATTGCAATCCTCAACCAGTGTTTCGAAACTGGCCAGAGAGATGTTGCAGACCTTATCTTGTCTAGTCGTTATAAAAATAGTAATCGTTTATAGAGTTTTAGGAATAATTTAGAAATTATGGAAACAGCGTTATCCAACAAGGACATCATGTCTGATGAGATTTTCAAGAGAGTCAGATCTGTGTTGGAGATGCCCATACAATTATAATGTACTAATAATACATATATACATAATTTGTCGATAGCTTTTGATGCAGATCGACAACGAAAAATAAATGAACTAGCAACTCTCTCTCTCACTTGCTCTCTCTCTCTCTCTCTCGCATGCCTCCCTACACCGACAAAATGAACAATGATTGTCTCGCCAAAGCACCCAAGCACACATGTATTATTTGAATATAAAATCCGGTTATATAAAGTATTATGACATCTACAGAGAATCATTTTTCTCGTTTCTTCTGTTCAGCTTCCTCAGAAATGATGTTCATTAACAATAGTTTAAAAACATAACGTTGAGATCACGTTCTGCATTAAGGCTGTTATGTAGTGAGCTGAATGCTATATTTTCAAAATTTTTTTTGGAACATTTTTTCCGGATGGGGCTGAATAGGCAAAACATCAAAAGTAAATTTTTATAAAATGTCATAAATCTCTCTCTCTCTCTCTCTCTCTCTCTCAACACATACACACACACACACACACACACACACACACACACATATATATATATATATATATATATATATATATATATATATATATATATATATATATAATCATCAGCCTTTTAATGTCGGTTGTGGGACATAGACTTTCCAAAAAGTTCACAAAACTTCCATATCATGTGCATCACAGAGCTAGTGTGTCCTGAAATTATCCAGTTTCTCACAACATCATGTATTTTGTCGACCTTGATGTCACATATGATTGATGAGGATTCATGTTTTAGTTCCAACGTGACTCTCATTCTTGTTATGGGACCAGCCAATTGCCGTTTTGTTTTTATCAAGGGTTCTGTTATGTGTCCTGTTCTTCCTGTAATATACTGTATTATAAAATGATGTCCCCAAGTGATGTTGAGCATGAGTTTCTTTTGCTCATATTGCATGGTTTTCATTTTAAGGTTTAGGCTAGGTAGGTCCCATGTTTCAGCTCCATAGATGACTATCCTTATGATGCATTGATGCTATCGCGTGTATAGGGAGGGGGTGATAGTAAGCACATAAGTGTCGATTAAAAAAAAAAGTGTAGAATTACATGCCGACTTTATATGTACACTCTTTCCTTTTTTTCTTTCGAAACACATGTAGTGCTATGTTTGAATAGACTAATATACATGACAGACTGATAATTACCTCAGTAAGACGCACAGAAAGTCTAATTCGCATAACAGATTATTGATTTTTGTAGTGGCATGAACAAAAAGTGTAGAATGCATGAAGGGCTAATAATTATTGTAATGGGATGCACTAAATGCTTTGTATGCACATGGTAATGATCATCTTGGTAAGATGTACAAAAAGTCTAAAACGTGCGATGGACAAGTAACTTTTATACTGGAATGCACAGAAAGTCTAAATCGCATGACAAACTAATAGTTATTATTGTATGATGCCCAGAAACTGTAAGACGCACTGCATACAAATAATAATTATATCAGGTTGCACAGGAAGTCCAAAACGAATGGCACACTGATAATAATTATTATAATATATATATATATATCATATCATAATATATAAGATGCACATAACGTTCAAAACGCATGACGAGTGAATAATTAATATAGCAAGCTGCACAGAAAGCCTCAAGCACACTCTGCTTACGATTATAGCGGGATGCACATGTATGTACATCATTTTTATGGTAGGATGTGAAGTCTGGAATTCACAAGACACGATTAATTATTGTTATACGATGCATAGGAAGCCTGAATCGAGCAACAGACCTATAATTATTTTGAGAAAATGTACAAAATGCTTAAAAAGCTTATATAGCGAGAAGTGCAAAATGCCTAAAATGTACGAGAGACTATAAATTATTGCACTCGTAAGCACAGAAAGTTTAAAACGCTTGACAAACTACTTATTGATATAGTATGACGTGCATTAAGTCTGAAACGCATAGTAATAATTATTCTAGTTTGTTGCAAAGAACATTCAAATCACAAACAGAGCTACCAACTATTAAACTAGGATTCACAGAAAGTCCAAAACGTATGACATACTACAAATAATGATACTTGGACGCACAGGAAGCCTAAAATGCATTGAAAAATAATAATTACTCTTGTTGGAGGCACACAAATCCAAAATGCATGGTAGATTGATACTTATTATAGTGGGATGAACAGGAAACATAAAATGCGTGACTGACTAAGAAGTGTTTTAAACGAATGAACAGAAAGTTTAAAACGCATCCAAGGCAACTAATTATTGTAGTTGAATGCAGAGTAAGCTTAAAACACATGACAGATTACTGTTTATCGCAATGAGATTTAGTTGCTCGTAATTACAATGAGAGTTATTACACTGACTGTGTAAAATGCATGACATACTAAAAAGTATTATAGTGGGATACACAGAAAGTGTACAATGCATGACAGACTTACAATTAT
>OY735226.1:51540667-51543167 GCA_963457665.1 Thysanoteuthis rhombus | reverse complement strand
TTCCTGGTGTGGAAGCGAAACCAAAAAATAAGAGGGAGTTATGTAAGGAGTCGTAAATCCAAAGAAATATCGACACTGTTCAAACTAAGTGGGTTCAGCGTGATATGGAGAGGGTTGCTGCCATGTATTACAAGAAAACAACCACCAGACACCTGTTTAGGGACTTGTGAGTGCATTAACAACATAACATCAACAAGCCTGACAGCTGCTGGCTCAAACACCATTCTCCCTGAAAAAGATTACTGTAATTTATCAAATTATATGTATCTATCCATCTATCTATCGATCAATCTATATATATATATATATATATATATATATATATATATATATATATATATATATATATATACACACAATTGTGTCACCAAGAGACAGCTGTTTCAATGTATTACATGTCTTCAGTGTGGTTATAGACTTTTCTTTTTTCCCATCCACTACCGCAAGGTAGGGTTGCAACCTCCGCTTCGGACTAGGTGGCCGATATCCTAACTCTGAGCCATGAAACTAACGGTCAGTAATGCTGAATTTAAGCGATATATATTTATCTACGTATAAATTCCCCATCCACCAGAGTCCTCTATTCCTATGGAAGAGCATTGCATAAGCTTATGATGGTTGAGTTACCTCACTTAAAGAATGCTGAACCCTGAATAGAGGATATATATATATATATATATATATATATATATATATATATATATATATATATATATATATATATATATATTGATGCTCCTCTATTCTTTAAGTGAGGTAACTCAACCATCGTAAGCTTATATAATGCTTCTCCATAGGGATGGAGCACTCTGGTGGATGGGATAATGGAAAGTCTATAGCCATACTGAAAAGATGTAATACATCGAAACAGTTTGACTTAACTGGTAAGAGACAGCCTACTGAGCATTCGATATCAAATCACGGTAAGGAAGAAAAATGTCATTTTCAGGTATGTTATAACATGGCTTATTTGACAGTGAATAGTTGACTCCTCTGATTTTGATGACAATTGTACTTGTTTTTTCTTGAGATGGAAAGAAAATACAATGAGTCCCAACATGGATAGGAGTTGAAAAAATATCAAGTGTCTTGTAAAAGTGAAATAGAAACTTGAAAGAAAAAGAAAAACTGATGATTGTAAATTGAGGGAACAAGCAATGATATATTTTCATTATTATTTCAGATCCATTCAACGTAATACTCTACACAAAGAATGAATTTTTAACTTCTTCAAATTAGATGGGGATTCAGATGGCAAGTCTTCAGCAGTGTAACCTCAACTTCCAAAAATTATACGATCCCAATAATCCTGAAAAGAGGCGTACACATCCAATTCAGCCTTGTAATGGTCACTTATGGAGCTGAAACATGGAACTTAACCTGGAGACAGACTCACAAACTGAAAAGCACACAATGCATGCATTCGATAATCATGCTCAACCTTACATTAAGAGATCACAAGACAACACAGTATATCAAGAAGACAAACCAGAGACCAAGATATCAAAGAATCTATTAGAAAACTTGAATGGCAATGGGCTAGTCATATTGCAAGAATGGCAGACAACCGATGGACTTCATGAATCACAACATGGATCCCAGAGATTGCATGTGAAATGGAGGCTGTCAGATTACAAGATAAAGAGATAAACAAGACAAATTAGGAAAATACTGGCCATACGACGCCCGCAATAGAGTAGTGTGGCAAATCTTGGGGGAGCTCTATGTCCAATGAAAAAAAAAGACTGATGATGATGATGATGGTGATTTCTTATCATTCTTGTTTTACGGGATAGGGTGAAGTTGAATTCAACTGGGACTGAATTTTGACAGCAAGGAATACATAAAGTCAGGGGGGATGTTTTGGGAAATTATTAAGATCTTAATGAAAAAGAACGGACAAAAAGATGTGCAGATACAAGTAAAGGCAAATAATAATCTACTCACATAATTCGCCACATGATTGGCTATAATTTCTTTCCATCATTTGTCGTTGGGGATAAATATTAGAAGTTAATTGAAGAATGATCTCAATTATTCATTTATTCATTTATTCGTTTTTGAATATTCGTAGACAATTTGGGTTCTTTTCGGTTTCACCAGAAAAAAAAAGTACAACAACTCAACGTTTTAGATATTTTTGAAATACAGTGGGAGTGCAAAAATAATAAAGTACTTCAGTTGTTTTTGAAGGCGTTGATTCACTAATGAAATAATGACACCAAAAGATCGGGTTACTGACTTTATTGAAACTGTCACGTTATTTGTTACCTTATATATGTTCATATTTCACTGTTTGCTGTTTCAAAGTGATCACTTAAAACATTGGAGAAAAGTGTGATCAATATATACGTTTCTTTTTATGTTGAGCAGTGATCACTAAAATATTTATTTTAAAAAGAAGCTTGAATCCATAGGGAGTCAGGGAAAAAGGATAAATTTTGTAAGAACATACATTGGATATTAAAACACCGCCAAGAGTTTTTTCTATTAAATGAAA
>OY735226.1:51495667-51538167 GCA_963457665.1 Thysanoteuthis rhombus | reverse complement strand
CAGGACAGAGAGAGAAGATGGTCTGACAAGTGGAATATAGTCACAGCCTGCATCTGCTGAATATCGTCCAGCATAAGCGTATAAATGCTTTTATACATACTTTGTAAGCGTCTATATGCTTATACAGAAAGCACAAAGAAGCACGTGTATTCGAAGTCGTAGGTAAGCAAACTTACATATATGTGTACGGATCATATGCTATATACATTGAGGTATAATATTACTACCGTCACTGCAGGCAGACTGGCAGCTGCTATGCATCAATATGAATATATTGTACTCTTTTATAACGAAAGTCATTAGTAAACAGCAAAACAGTCTCGACCGTTGCCACGAAGGATAATTTGTCGGGACAAAGTGTCACGATTGCGGAAAGGAAGAGCAAAGTCCTTAGCTTGCTAGACAGTACATCGGTCGGACACGGAATCCGCAGGTTGTCGGGGTGTCCAACTTTGGTAAGGGGGTGCCACGTTTGTTATTGATTGAGTTTGTCACTCATTTATTGACTATAATCGCTCTGACGTTAAACGGTTCTGACTCTTCCCAGTGTGAGATCGTTTTGAGCTTTGTGCACGATAATGAAACGCCATTGTAGTGACAAGGCGCTAAAGAGATGGGGAAAGAGAAGCGGGTTTGAGAAAAGCATGAGACGAAGAGAAAATCAGTTTCTATGTGTAAGCGTATGTTTTGTATATGTTAACGCACGTTTGTCTGAGACTGAAAATTTCGGAACAGTAATGCGGGGAAGACTAGAATAGATAAACAGATATTTTGTGTACGTTGTGTATGTGGTAGAATGTATCCCCTTGAGATTGTTTCTATTAATGCTTTGTTTTGACATGTACGGAGAAGAAGAAGGGAAGAAAAAAGATAAGACAAAGGACAAGACTGGTTGCTGCAGCGTCAAACTCTATTCCAACTTTTATTCAGTCTAAAGATGATTGTTGCAAAACTGTATGAATAAAAAATAACTAAATATATTTATAATTGTATACAAATATTTATCATTTAAATGAAATAAGCACGTTTGCATTTGTATGATAAAGTTTCACTGATAGTTATGACTAAGGGAACTTAACTCAATCAATGAAACGAAACACGATCGGGGAATGCAGATTTTACGTATCGGTTCACAATACTGAGTTTAGTGAAGATTGTTCTTGTCCTTTTCACAGCAGGAAAACAGAGTAAACTCAAGCATTGGGACAGAAGTTCAACTGAAGAATTGAGGCCGCGAAGAAAACGAAAGCTTACATTAAAGAAGGGAAGGAAGAAATATAACAGTAAGAAGGGATAATAGAAAAGAAATCGCAGTTTGAAGAATGTACAGACGTTGAAGAGAGGAGAGGAGGACAGAAATAGAAAGAAAAAGGGAAGTGAAGAAATTGTACGGGAGGGGTAAGAGGAAAAAAGTTAAGAAAGAAGAGGGCATTGTACAATGTCGAAATAAATCGAGAAAGACAAAGAAAGAACAATCGAAGAAGCTAAGGAAGGATAATAGACATGGCAAAAAATTAGAAGAAAAAGTCTTAAAAGACCAATCAGTTATTGTTGGGTTAGTGGATGAAGAGTACTCTCACTGGTTTTTTTTTTAAATTCAAATTCCTAACTTTTTTCTTTTCGGTAGAAACCAAAATGATATACATGGTTGACAGTAACGTAAGTTGTTCCCGATTTGGGAGTCAAATTGAAGTCAGTGGGAGTGACACATGATGGAAGACAAAAGTTAAATGGTTCAATTAACCAGACATTTTTGGCGCAGAACAATCAAAATCGAGAATGCTACGAAGGTAGACCTCTACGTGTTCTTTGGCCTGTGAATCTCCATGAAGCCATCAAAAAAAGAAATCAAGCAAAGAATCATACCAGATAGGTAATCCCACTAATCCCCCCCCAAAAGATATACAAACAATATATCTTACTAGTAGTCAGCTATGAGGCTGAAACATGGAACCTGCTCAAAAGTTTGATCCTAAGAGAATCATGCTCAACCTCAAATGGTGAAATCATAAGACAGAACAGTATATTACAGAAGAAGACAGGAGTCATGGAAAACCTAAATGGCAATGGGATGAACATGCCGCAAGACAGACAACTGCTGCACATCAGAGAGTAAGATTGTGTAATGAGCGACATGAAATCAGAGAGTACTAGCTCTTCAATGTCCATGATAGAGAGGTCCGGCGAATCTTCGGGAAGGTATATGTCCAAAGACGTATATTGATGGACTGATGATTGTGAAACTCCAGTCCAAATCTGGAGGTGACTTTGTGATTTCTATCATGTCATGAACAATGACAAGATGGACAATCCTCATCAGAATTTAGGAAATGAAGAAAATAATATGACTGCGTCTATCACCAACTGATCTAAATTAAAAAGTATTTTCTTTCAACCAAAAGTCACTTTATGAATACATAAAAGCTAATTTGATTCTAATATATATACATAACGATAATGTTTATGTTACCGTTTCAATACCTTGATTTTAATCCATGACCAACTGATCGATAGGCTGGTTTCTCATCAACTGAGCTGAACTGACTTGTCTCACATGGTAGCAAGAAATATTTTACAGACATAAAAGGTATTTTCGTGGTATGAAATAGATGAATTATTGCACAATATATATTTTGTGCTTGAAAAGTATTCAATGAAAAACTAGTTTTGAACTACGGATACATCTCTATTTGTTAAAGTTTCTGCACACATTCTCTCCTCTCTCTCTCTCTCTCTCTCTCTCTCTCTCTCTATATATATATATATATATATATATATATATATATATATATACATATACACATATAGTATCACGGAAGAGAAAGACAGATGAAAATGAAATCGAGATAAAATTGAAAAAAGATTAAATCCTGACGTCATGTCACATAAAACTATGAACGTTTAGAATAAAATATTAAGTTGAGTTTGTATTTAAAAAGAGAACAGAACGTAAGTCTGACAATTAAAATAAAATCTTATTGAAAAATACACAAAAACAAAAGAATTGAGATTGAATAAAAATTAGCTAGACGATGCCAGTCATTAAATTAAGTAAATAAATTCAAAAGTATGGTTGTAATTTATTGATTTCTAAAACAAATAAATCTAAAAGTCAATTCGGTTTCCGACTAAAAACGGCAGCTGAATAAGAACGAATAAGTAAATTAAATATACATGAGGAAGTAAAAAGAGCCAACAGATTGAACTGTGAAACTAAAACTAGACAACGGCCTTATGTACAATATATTGTAAACAACATTTTTATACATAAGTCTCTTTTGAAGAATACGAGAGAAAACATTTTTTTTCTCTTGAATGTAGTACTATTTCTGTACATATGTACTGTTTCCTGTTTCTAATTTCTGTACCTTTCACGTTAATTGTCTGTGTTTATTTTAGTGGCAGCCATTGTGTAATCATGACGTCAGAAGGTCAAAACTTAACCAAATAGTAAGGAACTATCCTTTTATCAAATAAAAACGTACTAAGTCACATTAATGTAGTTTCCTTGATATAATTGAAAACTCCATATACGTCACAGTCGTCTTCAAGTGTAAAAGAGACATAAAGTGGCAAAATAAGCCAAAGATATGTGGAGATGGGGAATCTTGAGCAAAAGTTATAAGGACCCTCAAAGTTTATATAAACAAATATAACATCAGAAATTCATGTCTGTCCATAACTGTGTGTTCAGTTACTCCACGATTCCTAAGCAAGTGGCAATTATCCGACGTTCACATTTGCCAGGTATATCATCCAGTGCAATGTCGAGTTTGAAGTTATTTTGATCTGCACTTATCAAATAATCTAATAAAAATACAAGAGAGATTTCAGATATTAGATCTTTCTTTATTATTCTTGACTCCCACTCTTTTGAACCATTTCAATAAAAAAATAAGATAATTGAACTGACAACACCAAGAAGCAGTAATCGAAATACTTTGGAGCCGTAATTTCGTACGATGGACGGAAATGCTTTTTCACATAAATATGATAAACTGCACTAAACGTAATGAAACTCAGAGCCTTAAAAACATGCGCCTATGAAGCAGGCCCTGACGCAGTAGTTTTAAAACTGACAAAAAGCGCATTTAACGTGCGAACGTGTATGCTGTAGTTCTACTTGTAGAGCTACTTTTTCATGCTACTCTGAAAAATCAAGAATAAATCAGCTTGTTATGATGAAAAGCAAGATTATATTTTTCCATGAAAGATAGAGTTAACTCTGCTGAATATGCTTGCAGGTTACCTGCTTAAAAATTTATTCGAGAGCCAACTTCATCTGCTGTGGATATGTTCAAAGATACTGAACGGATTCCTTAAACGCTATACGTATACAATGTTCTTTCCTGTACAAAAATATTCGCTCTAATCTTTAATCTCTAAGTGATTACGATAAGAGATTGACATCAATAACTAATAATAAAATAGAGCCACGATGATAAGATCCTATGATGAAAATCATGTTACAGATAGAAGATGCATTCTTACCGTACATCTTATCAACCCCAGCAAACGATTATTTCTGTCAGTTACTTTTATCTTTTCACTTAAGGAAGCACTTTACAGGTTTTTTCGCCATTTTTAAATTGTCTGCATCAACTCTCTTGTGATTTGGGGCCATTAGTAGGTGAAACTTATGAATTATCTATCTCTGAGGTTGACCAAAGATAATGCAAGATAAGGGTGATGCTGTTTGGTTCTAAATAGGTCATAATCTCCTGGTGTTGTTATTAGTAAATTTCGTAATATTATTAAAATCACAAATGATGAGAGTTTTCTGTCAAACTTTTTTTTCATGTACAAACTTTGTATTTCCAGATTGCTTGCTGGAGAAAATAATTGCATTTGGCAACCGTATCTTTTTTAGAAGTCAAATTAATAGGCAAAAAGACAGATCCAGAGTGGTTCTGATTCAATAATCTTATCTTACATAATATTCGATGGAATTTCTTTCCATGTAAGGGCTGCAAAAAATCTTAGCATATTTTGAATGGATTATTCAAACGTTTTCTTATCTTTGGCTGCTCAAGTGCTTTCATCTTCATCTCGCTATATTAACTGTCGTGTGATCCGATCGCGTTAGACATACCAGTTCTTTCACATTAACCGAAGGTAAGCAACATCGATGCAGGTGTTCATCCATATAGGTGAGCGTCTGAGAATACCTAGTAACCAGCGACAAAATTGGTGTGTGACCGTCTCTGAATGACTGCCACTTGACAAATCATCTAAATCTGGACTGTACATCCGATCATATTTTACAATGTCACTAACCTATAGAGGACATATGACAGAGTGCTCCACATATAAGCTGCTTTACTTGTATCAAATGGCAGTCATCAATATGATAAAGATTTATTTTGTATGTCGTAAATATCATAATATTACATTTGCTTTAAAAATTTAGAATTATTTTCAGCTTATTTTGAATGGTATTACTTTTCAATATGCATATTTTGTTATTCATTGATTGATAATTCTCTCAAAATGAGAAAAAGATTAAACGAAAATAAGTTATTGGATACAATGAATACAGACTCCTCCTGAATTCTCACCGAGTAATAATTGATTTTCAACAATGTTAACATGTTTCAGCATTGTCAAATCACGAAACTCGAGATGATTTTTTTCTGTAAAAAAAACAAGAACCACAGGAATAAGCTGCACCAAATTTAGTGATGTAAATAATTTACCCCCAAAGCGATTTGGACTACTGACCAACTGATTTCTAAGGAAGCTGTCTCATTGACTATGCTAAATTGCCAAGCCATAGATTTTGATGAAAATCTACCATGCTTATATGCACCGTCTTTATCATTCGAATAAATTAGTGAATTTTTTAAAGAGCAGATAATATTAACGCATTTTGAAATTCTCTTTTTACGTGCTCGACTATGTTGAATTATGAATTCTGCAGCCCAATATAGGCTAACGTTCAACACTTGATATGATGAGGATATTACTTCATGAAATTTGATATTCATTTAAGTGATTGTTAATCATCAATTTTTGATATCTCCTAATACAAACATATACCTTCGGATAACACAACATGCTTTGATAAATGCTTGTTCATGTTTGTCATTAGTTCTAAGGTCTCAAAATTCAAGTTCCAGCCCAATAGACCACACTCGATAAATCAAGAGATAGGTAAAATTTAACCGTTTTGTCAGATTATCAATCATTCTTCGTAGTTTTCAGAAGAGTCATCAACACATTTTTTTGATTGTGTTGATAATTCGAATTTTGGCTTTCAAGTGTATCATCAAAATATTATTATATATTATATATAAACAGAACAGTTTTTTCTCCAATGTTAGCAACGCGTACAATGTTGGATTCAGGTGATATCTTTTTCCTCTCTTTGTTAGTCTTGAAATATACCTTCTCCTTTCTGAGTAGAGAAAACCACATCTGGTTGAACACTGCAGTTAATGTATACACCCAGTCAGCCTATTGATGTTGCCTTTCTCTTTGATTTTCCAAGTTTCAAACAGAGTTCCCTGTCTATAATCCGCGCATCTTCTCCCATATTATATTTACCCCCATCAGATCCAGACGGTACGACCGGGAAAGGCCGTAAAATGGATTGGCCAAAAAACACTACCAACAACAAGGACTCTCATCAGTTGCTCCTCCTATTAAGCATCGGCCAAGTAATATCTATCGAAAGAAGGACGATTGACCAGTGAATAGAGAGCTTTGATCGGGTTTTGGTCGAAAAAAAAAAAATCGGATCAAGCAATTCTTACCAACTTTCTCTTTTGTGATGCTTCTGGGAATATACCACTTATTGCATTTCTACAACAAAGGATATTTTTCAGCGTATTCCTAAAACTCACGCAATGTTTTCTTGCTAATTATATTGTCCAATATATTGTTTACGCTTTTTGCCTTTGGGTACGATAAGATAAAGAGAAACATTTTCTTTATAATTAACTTCTCGTCGTTTATTCAATACGAATAGTCATAACCGACATTTGCATCGCTGTTTTGTTTATTTTCTTAACAGTCAACTTCAACCAAGCTTTTCCTTCCAGTTGATTCTCTTTCATCTCACATATCTATGCATTCATCGTTTTTTATTCTTTGTCATCGTACACAAAACGAATCAAAATATCGAAATGCATACTTTCTCAAGTGAACCGAATGATGATTTCAGTTTTTAGATGCGTTTGCTCATCTCTATATATCCATCGGTCGGTCTTAGTTATGGTAAAAAACAAATATGAGAGGGGAGGACGAGGTGGGAGATCATCAAAAGGTGAGACATCATTCAAATGACATCACATGTGATCATTTATAAAAACTGCTAATGATTTTGAAGATCTGCATTTTCGTATTTACAAAAAAACAAAAAAAAAACAAAAAAGAAGTAATGATTATTATTATCAAATATAATTCAAGTAGAATATTTTAGAAGCATGACAGCCAATCGAATCAAATTGATTCACCATCTCCTAATTTGGAAATTACTACCATGGATGTTTGACGCATCTTTCAACTTTTGTTTGTTTTCTAATCCTTTAAATTTTTAGCATTGACTTCTCCTGCTTTAGTTATGCTTTTCTTTAATTATGTTTCTGTATTGAGTATACAATACTTCAGATATTGTAACTAATGCAGTTCCCCTCTCTACGTGTCACAACACTTCATGACATTGGCGAGCATGGCTCTACACATCTTCATTTTGTTTTCTATTGACACTTTTGGGTATTCTTTCCGACATCTGCTAGAACTCTCCAAGTATGTTACCCGCAACCAATTTCTACCCTTTTGCCTCCTATTCGTTTTGTGAGGGTTAAATTCTCCCCTTCCTCACTGATTGTTAGAAACCAACTGTTCCTTTGTAGATATCGATCTCCCTAAAACTTCATTTGTTGAATGCTCTGTCCACGATATTCATAATACCAACCGATGAAAACACGTCATAGTTGCCCCAATACATGTACTTAAATGTTGGATATGAAATTACCGATAGTCATGCATTGTACATAGATTGGTTATCCATACGCTAAACATCTACTATTACTTCCTCTCTAATTAAAAAGTGTCCTGTGGATATCAATAATGATATAAGGCCTAAAAGCATTAGAAAAAATGGTTATTGAAATAGTCACTTATCTATATCTTCGATGTGAGAAAGACAGTTTACAAGAGGATGCCTCATAGAAAATCGACTTAATTGGATGTTTTGCTCCCAAAGTAAAATTCATACTGCGATTTATGGAACGTATTTGCATTGATAATCATTCACACGGTTTTTAAACGATTTTGTGACGTTTTAAATATGAGTTGTAGATACCTGACAAGAAAATACATATTCGTGTTTTTTTAGTGCAGTTAGACAGGTGACTCATTGGTGGAGAAACAGATCACGTGACACGTTGAGAGTCTCGTAAAGGCCGGAGAAGAGTTTGATTTTCCCAAAACATATATTTTGCCAGTGGCCTGAAAATGCACTTGATCTGAGACCCGACGAAATTTATGGAACCATCACAAAAAATCAGGTATAAGATGTCTCCCTGACGAACGATGAATGGTCAGAAACCGTATGCTCATTAAAGACTATGTTGGGTTCCCTTGCAATGAAGAGATATAAACACCTGCTCAAACCCTATGGATTACTTGCTATTTGCCTTTGCTCATTTTTCCTTCAAGGCATCTTGTGAGTTTTATATTATCCAAACCTCTGTTCAGCATTATGTGTCCGCTTAAATACAATTTTCATTTCCTTGTAGTACGCATCCTACTGCTTCTTTGTTTTTTTTTATTCTCTTCAAACTTTCTTCGTTTGTTACATGTCTCATCCACATCCTTAAGATTCGTTGATGAAATCATATCTCAGTTTCTTCCAATTATTCTTCATTTATATTAGTTAAACACTAACGAAGAGCACTGTGATTACATGTATAGGCTGATGAGAGCTGATCACCCCATAATTCTGTATATTTGATAGGGATATTTATAACTCTCTATCTATATGATTCTTCGTTTTAGAACTTTCCAAATTTTTAAAACTTACTCAATCAGAAACTTTTATATCCATCGCTTATCGAAGTGTTCATAAATTCAGATTTCCACTTGCTAAGTGCCTACTACTTCCATCAAAATCATTCGTAATTAAAACTTTCTGTGTAAAATCAAGAACAGTGTAAGTATCGGCAGCATCGAAAAGATGATTATCAAAATAGTCACTTATCTATATCATTTATGTACAAAGACAGTTTATCAAGAGGATGACTCATAATAAGACCGAATATTGGATATTTTGTTCGAGAGAGAGATGCATACTACTCTTGATGAAATGTAACGTTATCGACCATCGTGCAATAGGTCTTCCCAAATTTTCTGGGTGTTTTAAATATGAGATCTGTTGACTAAACTTGCAGTACGTATATTCTTTGTTCTGTTCAATAGCTGACATTGGTGAAAAATCAGATCACATAAGTAACGACTATATCGTCGTGACTGTTGGGAAAGCTTGGTTCTTTCTTTTAAATATGAATCTGATCGATGGAAAGCCCGAGAAGAATCATGAAACAATCACAATGAAGCGTGTATAAACAGTATCTTTTTTGGCAAACAACAAATGATCAGAAATCTCTTTTGTTCGTTTAAAACTAGGCTTGGTTCCTTGAAGACTTCCGGCAGGAAATCAATTGAAAATATTGACAATATATTGATTTGATGAAAACTCTGTAATTTTGTTATTTTGAATGGCTTCCGTTTTGTCCGTACATACAATGGAGCGAAACTAGAGCGTCCCCTGTAAAGAACATGTCTGGAATAGCGTATGGAGATCTTCGAATGCCCAGATGGCACAGCCCCCTCTTGGTCACATTCATGTAGAGGAAAGCAGAGGGCAATACGTCTCGCAGGAGTTCCACTATTTAGAGGGGCTCAACAGCCCAGTTACGAATCGGGGCACTCCTTCTATTAGACGGGGTGTCACACAGAGGTTAGAATCTGCGTCTCTATTTCATCCATAGTAGGAAGAAATCGAATTGAATATGGCCTTTACCGAGGGTATCAGTACAAAGGAATTATTGAAAAAATGAAAGGAGTTCAAGCCGATTTCATTGTCTGCTTCGTCATAGCTACGCCAACCAGCCTTCCCTGTGTTCTTAATACTTAGATATGATGAACTCATTGCTTTAATAATGTAAAGGGGTATTGCGTGCGCGCCATATACTCAACGAATCGTAAGCTAAAAAAAAATGATGTAAATATAACACAAAAAATTTCAAACGCAGTTAACTCCGTATAAAATTTATATTTTTTATTTTCAACATTCCTTCACCCACAAAAATACTATTACAAAATAAAGTACAATAAGCGTAATGATAAATAAAAATCACTCAAAACTAACTAAAAAACAGATCTGACTGGGTTGTATTGGGGACAGTAGGTTTATCTTGAGTAAAAGCTCTCTAAAAGAGAAATGCCCCCTCGATCTGCCCTAAATAGAGATAATTGATGCACTGAAATCAGGGCATCAATACAAATAACCATAGAAAATGGCACTGTAATGAATTTGCTTTGTCATCAATGCGTGTAAAACATGATCAAAAGGCACTAATTCAATAAGGAAGCCAACAAACAAAGATCGAAGTTGAATTAGGAATTCAAAGAAATCTTAACATATATGAGGAATCCTTGTTGTTCGGATTTGCGAACTGATTTAATAGGAATGATGACCAAGTTTCTGTAGATGTATGATAGAACATTGTACTGAGATATCGCCAGATGAGAAGTATCATAGGAAGGTGGGATAATACACAAGCAGTAGTATGTATGATATCAAGGGTAGCAATGCTTGTTCCAAATCAACATGAAATATTCTTTACTTGAAGTCGCTGTGAGTTTTAAGACTGCCATATGTATTACTCTGATTTTTTTAGCAATCAGAAAGCAACAAATAAAGAATAATCTAGAAAGAGTGTAGAGTCTATTGAGAAAAACCAATATACACAAAGTTATCTGACTTCCGTTTTTTTTACTGTTATGTAAGCAAATCCAAAAAAAACTGTTGAAGATAATATTTCGTTAATAACGAATTGTCACAAAGGTTTAAGATTATCTTAAGGAAAGTGATTTTTTATTGTTGGTGCAGTGTTTCAAAAGTGTTCTTATTAGCGCAAAATTGAGAAAATTTGTGATTAGAATGAAATGAAATTCGGAATTATATTGGTTTGAAAGGGACACATTAGCTCGAGGAAATGGACAAAACTTGGTCTGAAACAGAGTTTACTGGCAACGATAGGAGGCCTGTCAAAAAAGTATCCTGCCATTTATCATTGATTTGGAATAGCCTGCCTAGGGTAATGGTGCCTAATCCCCCCTCGAAGCACACCTCAAGGGATGAGATTGCACAATCTCATCGGAGAGCGTCTATTCACGCTTCTCAATAGGGCCCTCTTTGATGATCTGGTGAGTAACGTAGAGGCTTGACAACCGGTTTCTGATATATTCAAAATAGCTGCATACTTTGGGGATAAACCTTGTTCATGAGGAATGGGTGATCTGTTGTTGGTAACACAAGCCATATCACCTTATTTAACTGAACGGTAAAAAATCCCCTTTGATGACAATTAAGATCCATGATTGAGCCTGAATATAAGATTAGTTCAAAACGGCAATTTTTGAATAAAAATTAAATCCTCCGTTGAAGAGTCGACTTCTTTAACTGCTTATTTTTTACTCCTGCTACTTAGGTTCGACTGACGGGCATGATAAGTAAATGGTCTGTCGTTGGGCAACATCAGGGGTCGATTTAGAAAGTCAAGGGGGGGGGGGAATCGTGATAAATGAAATATTGTGCAAGACAGGAATCACTGCTAAAGTAACCGAAAATATTTTGTTAAGGATTCTATTAAGTAGTATTGCATCTCGCAGAAAAATCGTCTATTTCAGATTTTCCGACATTATAACATTGGTGACTAAAAGTACAAAAATTCTCGTATCCTTGAATATTTTCAAAAGCTCATGCACAAAATAGGTGGAAACAAATAAACTATATCCGTTGAACAAGTCTGTTTTGCTCGATTATTTGAATCAAAAGTTTCCCGATCAAATCTTACTGCCTGAATTTGAATGGAATTTTTCCCCTAATATCCAATATTGATTGAGCTTGAGTAGTGATGAAATGTTTCTGCCCGATGCTTTTGTTCGAAAAACTTCAGACTATCACGAATCGGAGTGCCAAACAGACAGTCTCCTAGGAGGAGTATTCTCCATCCACTTTCTCAGCGGAAGACTGTTAGACAAACATTTGTTAGTGTGCGTAAATAAAAAGTCGATTACAATTTAGCGCAGGAGGGCAAGGCGCCATCTTAATTTTCGCCGACTGTCCCCAAGGGAGGTTTCGAATGTAATTGAGCAAGAATTAAAGAAAGAAAGAAAGAAAGAAAGAAAGAAAGAAAGAAGAAGAAGAAGAAGAAGAAGAAGAAGAAGAAGAAGAAGAAGAAGAAGAAGAAAAAGAAGAAGAAGAAGAAGAAGAAGACTGGATAATAGAGTTGTAGGGGTTTTGAATGAAATGAAGAGTTAGATTCTGAAGAGGAACATAAATGAGGAATGATACAAAGTAAGAAAAAAAAGGAAAATATTGCAGAAAACAGAAAGAAAATTTAAAAGATAAAATGAAAAAAATAAGGTAAAATTAAGAACCTAGAAAAAGAAAGGCAACTAGAATATTTACAAAGTTTGGGATGCAAGAAAAAACAGAGGAGAAGAAGATAAAAGGGGAAAAAGTGTTCTTTGGGAGGAAAGTCAGGATATACATAATTCGGCAATGACAGTAGTGCAAGCATTCAAATCAATGTTAAGATTTGCAAACATATCTGAAAACTTCAAAAGTCTTGGTAACAGTTGCTGAAGTCACGGCTAGAATAAGGGCGGAGAAGTTCTTGATCTCAACAGAATAGACAAAATTGAACTTCTTGAATACAAAAATAGCAGAAGATTATATCACGTTGGATACCCAAGTTCACGTTCGATCATTGAAATTAAGCAACGTCGAAACTAGTTAAGACATAGGTGGGTGAATATGACAATAAGAGATCCCGTAGTAAGAGTGGTAAAGTAAATGATTCCTCCTCGGGTGGTGTTCACCTTTCACTGTGGTCCACATATTGTATAGAAGCAAGAGAAATATATAGGGAACCCAGACAAAAACAGCTGATAACCTGGTCAGCCTACGCCCATAAAATTGAGTACGTGAGTAAGTAATCACAATCTGCTTTTTGGCTTCTGTTGATTGATATGGATGTTCTTCAAGATTTTCCAGACCTTCTTATAATGGGCGTTGCAGAACTACTACCGTCTGACTTATTACTAGTTTATATTTTTTGTCAGTAACAGTATCACGTATGATCTCTATAGATCCACGTTCTGAATTGTGATATCCCGCAGTTTTTCTGGTATTATTGCAATATTGCAAGCCCATTTTCCTGGTTTTCTGAACTTGAAATCATGCTTCTTCTTTAATATATTGTACTTTCTTTTAATACATCCATGCAATGTAGAGCATGATTCTTTCCTTGCACGATATATGGTTATACGGTTGTCAGTTTGCAGGCCAATCTTTTCCTTAGGTTCCACGTATCCAGTCTCGAAGGGGACTCCCCGGAGGATGCATTGGTTTATAACCTTCTTTTTAAGACAAATGGGATTTACAAGTACGCATTTCCAGTGTCCGAATTTGTCTTTGTCAAACCCAAACTGGTCAATGGTATCCTCAAGCAATCATTTTGAACTTGACTATAGGAGCTAAAATCCTGTTGCCATTCACCCACTTCGATGGTGCCTATTCAGTCCATCCTTTTTATTCTCCTTTTTTTTCTGTTCTGTGTCGCGTTTTCTCATTCCCAACACGTGCTTCATTTAGGAACTGTTTGTAATATCTACAAATATATGTATGTTTTTTTCCCTCTCCGTTGTTAGTTTATTTTGGCTTATCATTGGGCCGTCCGGTTCTCAGTTATTTGCAGCCGTCGCCATAAAAGTATTTATTTTTGCTCTCCTATTGGATTTCGGGATGTTCTTTATAATTCCTTTCTTAGCTTGGCTTTCTATTTACTTTCAATAAACATAAAATGAATCTTCTACTTCTTGCAATCTTTCATCCAATGCCGTTATTACTATCTATGTCTACGTAATTATTAGCATCAATATATGTATGTATGTATGTATGTATGTATGTATGTATGTATGTATGTATATATGTATCTATCTATCTATCTATCTATCTATCTATCTATCTATCCACAAATCTCAGGCTATCGATCGCCTTCTACTCATATTATAGCCATTTATCCGTCTTGATATCTTCGTATTTCCCTCTGGCTATCCATCGTATTCTGTTTATGATCTCTCTAACTTATATATCTGACCCTCTCAACCAAAACTGTCCACGTATTTAATTTTTTTTTCAATTTTTATGCAAGGCTATCCGTCTGGTTATCTATGTGTGGGTCATTTGCATAGGCTTTACCAACAGAATCAAGCTGAAAATATCTCTACCCAAATATGTCTTGCACTTTTGAAAACCCACTCTTCAGAAGGGTTTCTAGTGGGGGTGCAGTTTACGAGTTACGTTTATGTTGATTAAGACCTTTATTTCATACCTAGTTGCATCAATGCTAGTTCTTTGAAAATTTGGACTTACACTAAATAATTCATGATCGCTATGTTGCAATTTTCCTCTATCTCCCAAACACAACATTCTACAAAAAGGAATCAATCACGTGACAGTTTCTATAGAGAAACTAAATTGACTCATATATATATATATATATATATATATATATATATATATATATATATATATATATATATATATATATATATACAAATCAAGTGAGTTATACCATCATGGCCACCACGACAATCATACTAATCTTCCCGACTTGTTATCTATCCGTATATCTTTCAGTCTTTCCCTTTTATTTTTCCCACATCCATTGTTTATACCCATCTGCTTTTCCTTCTTCCTCCATTTTTCTTTCTTTCTTTGTCTTTCTATCAGTCTTTCTTTTTTCATTTTTTTCTTCTCATTATTTAATTTCTAATTCCTGTCTCTGCCGTCTTTCATTCTCATTCTATTATCATTCCGTCTCTTTTAAGCCTTCGTCTCGTTTTCTTTTGCATTTTCCTGCTTTGATTCTCGAATTCTCACAATGTAACTTTATTTCCTAATTTTAATATATCAGAATAATAACCCTGACCCTATACTCAATCAATCTTGTAGATTTACAATCCTGGAAGGCCAATCTGATTCTGTCTGGCCTTATTTCTTTATTTACATTTCTTACAACTTGCTTCTTTGCAATTCTTGCTGTTTCACCCTCTATCCAATATTATTAGCATTTTTATCATTATCATATAACTTTTTGATACCAGTTGATTGGTGATCACCGCTGGAGATCATGTGACAGCAAGTCTTCTCAAGTCACCAGCCCTTCTTTCATCTCAAATCAGAGCTGTGGTTTGCACCTCAGCCACCATTCGTGCTTTTTTTTGTCATTTTCCCTCTTCTGTTACACCACTACTAACAGCTGGGATGATATATTACATATTTCTAGCTTTCTTCAGTATTCATGCAGTACCAAGCAGTGCTGTGATCTGCACAGTCTCATTCGTCCCCTTTGCCACTAGTTCCTCAAAACTTGCATTATTATTATTATTATTATTATTATTATTATTATTATTATTATTATTATTGTTGTTGTTGTTATTGCAGATATTTATATAACTATTAATATTAATATTATTATTATCATCATTATTATTATTATTATTATTGTTATTATTATTATCATTACTATTATCATTCCTTGTAGAGGTAGTATTCACGTTTCTCTTTTTCATCTACCCTTTCAGTGATCTCTCCTTGTTCATTCACATACACAGCGTATTGATTCGGTAAAATCGAACTGCTTATCAAAACAGATTGACCAGCAAGGAGAAAAAGAAAGAAAAAAAAAGTTTGGTAACACGAGCCTACCAAAAGGTACCGGACATGTGTCTTGTATATACAATTCCCTGGAGTTTTTTTTTTATTGCTTGGAGGCTGTACGTCGCTGATGTTCCTGGCCACTGGATTGTGACTAAGTACAAAGAATAGGAGAGAGGTCCGATGAGTCACTCTCTAGAAACCATCATGTGACCAGCATCTTTTGGCAGCATGGCGTACATAAGTGATAAATTGGTAGAAAGGTTGGGATAAGCGGTGATCAATGAATAAGTTACCTATCTTGCCTTTCGATGTGTGCTGATCTCTGAGGAAGTCAAAATTTTCAAAGGATGCAGAATTAACACTACCAGACACAACGTAAGGGAATAATTTTGCAGATATGTGTATTGCAATATAGAGTCCCCAGGAGAAGCTATTATAGGGGGCATACCTGGAAGCAAAAATATTTTTCCCCCGATGAAATAAGGTGTATATGTTAGAATGTTTTGCCCTTTAATACCATTGTTGCTGCATACATGCATTATGCATACATAGGCAATAAGCCATACTTAGTTAAAAAGTAGAGAAACCTATGTTTTCGCTTTTTGTGACAGTTTTAGTAGACGGTTTCAATCATCTCTGCAGCTTTTGATTTCATGTGTGGATTTGTTTATCCCGTCTGTGACGACGAGAGGCTCTCCCTTTCAGAAAATATAGAGAGCAGGGGAAGGGGGCGGAGAAGACACGCCATCAGGAACAAAGATCGACGATGGATGAAATATGACACTATGTATCGAACAGTAATTTCGTTTCTTGGACATCGATAACACCATTAATCAAACACAAGCAGAAAATAATGCCAAATACCGGATACATAAAAAAATGGTCACTTGCGAATTCATGAGTACACATAAACACATACATACAAGTACCAATATCTATCTATCTATCTATCTATCTATATATATATATATCTATCTATCTATATATATATATATATATATATATATATATATTACATGTCCATGAAACACAAAAATACACATATATATCCAAAACATACTTATGCATATATACATTCCGTATACATATATAATGATTACTGATACTAACACAAGAATACACTGCCCATCAGTAGGTGTATTTTTGTGTGTATACTATATATATATATATATATATATATATATATATATATATATATATATATATATATATATATATATATATATATATATATATGTGCGTGTGTGTATGTATGTAAATAAACAAAAATGAACGCACACACACATACATATATATCTACATCTGATAAGCTTGGTTGTTTCTGTGTTGCTTTCATCATTATGTGTGCACACGTTTGTGTTTGTGCGTGTATTTGTGTTGGAGCGTATAAAGTCATCCCTTCTATGAACAATATCCACTCACACAATCAACTATATATATATATATATATATATATATATATATATATATAGAGAGAGAGAGAGAGAGAGAGAGAGAGAGAGAGGCTGACAGAAGGAGAGACAGAGAGACAGAGTGAGAGTGTGTGTAATGCATTTTCATTTCATATGCCTGTGAGTATTGTGTTCACTTATGACTATGTATATCTGTGTCTTCTCATGTCTATTGTCATATGAAGTCAGATTTCTGATCTTGTTTGTTACTGACTGAGAATAGCGGTTTCTTGATGAAAAGTATGACAAGACTGATATCAACATCTCCATAAATGGTGTTGATAACCATGGAAGGTTTTTTTCCTTACAATAATTTGATGTTATCCTTTTCTGAGCATCCACATGATGCTTTGATATCCAATATCTTACATCTATAAATTCTTCAAAGTTATTCCCTGACGTATTCCAAGTTCCGATGTACTTTTATATCCTCTATTCATTTACTTCATGAGCAGTTCACTGAAGGGGACCCGTGGACAGTAGCTAATAAATCCCTGGAAGGAAGAGTCCGAAAACATCTTGTTATCTCAAGGATCAGTCTGTGAAAATATCAATATTTGCTGGAAAGTGTCCCTGGTCGCCATTTTCCACAAATACTTGCTTTTCAAGCCTTTCGCATAAATCTTAAAGTTCGTCCGGCTCCGTACATACTTTTCATTTCTGGACTGACCTTGATTGCTCGATATAGACCTAATCCATATCATCATCATCATCATCATCATCCATTTTAACGACCGTTGTTGGACGTAGACCTTCCCTAGGATTTACCACACTTCTCTATCGTGGGCGTCACGGAGCCAGTATTTTCTGATTTTTCCAGTTCATCTGTCCATCTTGTATTCTGTCGGCCTTGGTTTCGCAATTGATCTCTGGGGATCCGTGCTGTGAGTTCGGATGTCCATCGGTTGTCTGTCATTCTTGCCACATGGCTTGACCATCGCTATTTAAGTTCTCTAATAGATTCTATGACGTCTGAATGAAAATGAGAAGCTGAGGAATGTAGATCTACAACAACTATCAATGAAATCTTTAAAACAAGAAGGAATCAAGAGGGGAATCACTGGCAGACATTTCATAGAGCAAGCTCGATCACTGAAGAAGAAAAGAAAACAACATTTTCCAGAAGAGAAGGGTGTACATCCATTGCATCTTCCCGATAGTAAGCTCCGAAGATAAAACATGGAACTTAACCAAAAGAATAATCCTAAAATTTACAGCTATGCAACTTGTTTAAGATAGAAGTATGTTCAGCATAACAGGGAGACATTCAACGACTGAACAATATATCAGGAGAATACAGGAGTCAGAGATATCATAGAATCCATTCGGCTGGTCATAAAGCATTTATAAATAAATTTGCCAACGACCGCTGGACATCCCCGGAAATCACATGCGAAATAGTGGTCGACTAAAAGTGAGATGCTGTGATGAACATGACAAATCAGAAATTACTGGTTTTGTGATGCCCACGATGGAAAAGGCTTGTGACTCTTTGGGAACTCCAACGGACGATAAAAAGCTATTGCTGCATATATATATATATATATATATATATATATATATATATATATATATATATATATATATATATATATATATATATATATCTGATGCTCAACATAATTTTTTCACGTGCATGTTGTATAGTTCTCAATTTGTAGATCTACCTCTCAGTTTGGTTTCATGTCTCAGCTTGTTATGTGACTATTCAGTGGATGCTTTTGTTATACACTCTTCTTTTTCGGAAAAATGGGATCTCCCTATTTTTGAAGGTTGAGCTTGTTCTGCCAAAGGCTTGCCATCTTAGTGTGATTCTTTGCTTGATTTTTCTCTTTTGAGAGTCTCATAGGAATTTGTTGAACTAAGTAGATAGAGTTACCCACTCACTCCAGTTCTGGCCACGATTTTAATCTTAGTGTTTTTAACTTTGATGTGGTTGCTGCGCATGAACTTCGTCTTGTTCATGTGTCTTTGTCAAGGCCATGCGTAGGCTAACTTTCTTACTCTCTTCATCTAGTTCATTAATGGATAGTTGGAAGTTGTGTAGGTTATCTGCAAAAAAGGGGAAATATCATCTGCGAATCAGAGGCTGCTCAGATGCTCGCCGTCTATTCTGATTCTTGTATTCTCCCACTCTTGTCTTCTGAAGATCTGCCGAAGCAGGCTGTGAAGAGTTTGTAAAAAAAAATTGCTCTCTCACCATTATAAGGCTACTGATTTATTGATGTACCCCCTACACGTATATATATATATATATATATATATATATATATATATATATATATATTTGATCTACCCCCCACACGTATATATATATATATATATATATATATACATACATATATATATGTATATATATATATATATATATATATATATATATATATATATATATATATATATATATATACGTGATTTACCCCCACTATATATATATATATATATATATATATATATACAGGTGGGGGGGTAGATCAATAAATTGGTAGCCTAATAATGGCGAGAGAGCATTTTTTCTTTACGAACTCTTCACAGCCTTCCTCGGCAGATCTTCAGAAGACAAAACCGTCATTTCATTTAATGTTAATCCGTTCCACATAGTCTTGTGTCTCAGATATTCAATTCACTTCATAAAAAGTGAGAAACAAAAAGACATGTCAATGGTTATACGTAGAAAATTACATTTGTTTTCAGAAACCAATCTGCAGATGTGAGCTGTTTAATGGCTGGGGGTTTGGAAACATTTAATTGAAATTTCCACATTCAAATTTTGGATGTTATATATATATATATATATATATATATATATATATATATATATATATATATATATAACTTCTTTATACATCTAAACTCGGCACATGACTCTATTAAGTTTGACTTCACAACATCCACTGACTCCATAGCCTTCTTAGACACACGCATATATATAGATGACAACAGAAACCTCCAAACCACCCTCTACACTAAACCCACGGACACCCACAATTACCCCTACTCCTAATCAGCACATCCACAACACTTGAAAAGAAGCCTGCCATTTTCACAAGCTCTTAGAATTAGAAGAATCTGCTCTACCAATAGTGAACTTAACAGACACGAACATAACCTAATACAATATTTCACCCAACGAGGTTATCCGCTAGATGACACAAAAAAAACAAATAGAAAAAAGCGACTGGAATACCCAGAGATGAAACCCTTTTACTGTCCCATAATAACAAACCCAACCCCTTATAACAACCTTCAACAACACACTCCCACCCTTAGCACACATCATCAATAATAGATGGAACATTCTCACGATCAAAACAGATCTAAAAGAAACATTCACAGACCCATGTGTTATCTCCTACCGCAGACCCCAAAACATCAGAGACATGATTAGTAGCAATAATATCGTTAACAATAAAGCCGTACACAAAAATACACCTAGAACAATTAAATTCTGCACACCTTGCAACATAAAAAACAGTCTATGTTGCAACTACCTCAAGTACACCAACACATTCACAAGCACCACCACAAAAGAGAGTTACCACATATATCACAATAGCAACTGCCGCAGTAAGAACATTATATACCTTCTAGAGTGCAATAGATGTAAGTTAAAGTACATAGGCAAGTCCGAGTGGCAATTTAATATTAGACTCAACAATTATAGACATACGATTAAGTCAAAAAATAATCGTAGCCCACTTCCTGTAGAACTACACTTTCGCACACCTGACCACAATTTTGCCACGGACGCTAGCTTCACCATCATAGAAAAAATAGAAAAAACTACTCCATTTGACATAACTAAAGTTCTAGAAAAACACGAAGACATGTGGATCAACAAACTTAAAACCCTATACCCTAATGGATTAAATACTAAACTGAACAACCCTCACCACACAGAACACTAATACACACAACTCCTACCATTAATATCCTCACACCCACATCTAAGACACATTCAATAATGGAAGCTTCAAGTCACCTAGACCCATAAGAAAAACTTCACCTTAGCCTGTTATAACCCCTGTCCAAATCATAGCCAAAACATTTTCAGTAACTTTTAAGGTTGATACCTATGTAGCTCCTTGACCCCAACACCCCTCCTTCTACACTATCCCACACATACCAAAAAATCCACCTCCACAATACTACCCCCTACCTTGACACACTCTGCCCTCCCCAAGACCAACTGCTGCTGCTTTACCAAAATCCCAATACCTGCTGGTCATTCTTACATTCAGCATGAGGCCTCTTGTAGCCCTGACAACAAAACATACCCACAATGCATAGCCCCTGGCAGTGGACTCTGGTTCCACATGGTACATTTTAATTCACATTCACACAACACACACCACTGATGATGGGAAGAATCCCGAAACATGTATGGACTATTGACATATAAGGATTAATAAACCTTACCACCAAAAACTTCACTCCTGAGTCTGTCTCACTCTCTAAAGTACAAATTATATATATATATATATATATATATATATATATATATATATATATATATATATATATATATATACATATATATATATATATATATATATATATATATATATATATATATATATATATATATATATATATTAATATATTTGTGTGTGTGTGCGTCTGTGTGTGTGTGTGTGGGTGGGTGCAGGTAAAATCAGCACCTGAAGATATTTGTTTATACATATGCATGCAGACATGCACACATGCACTCACATACACAGATATACATACGTATATATGAAAAAGCTTTTCTGGCATTTGAAGCTTTGTAAGATATATATATATATATATATATATATATATATATATATATATATATATATACATACATATATATTTATATATATATATGAACACACACACACACACGCATATATATATATATACATATATATATATATATATATATATATATATATATATATATATATATAAAATGAAGTAAAGGATTTGATACACGAAGAACTTCATGTTTTATGCCCTGTTTTGGTCTTTTCAAGCTGATGATCCGGTCAATTTCTGATCCGTATTGAGAACATTTCCCGGGATTTTAGAGTATCGGACTTGCACGTGGGTAAATGGAATTTAATTTATGATTAAATTTACAATTCTGCCCCTCTTGTCGAAATTAAATCGTCTAATGCAAAACGAATGTTTTTTCATGTGAATTGACCGAAGTCTCGAGAATACCCACGAAAAAAATAAGATAACTGCCCCCCCCCATCCAATTTGCAACTAGAACGGCTACGGAGACTCTGAGTCAAGACTTAAAAAATTTAAGGGAGACGTTTGACCTTTTTAAGGCATGTAATGACCCTCAGAGGCTAGGCGTAATGTTTTAGTCTATTGATTAGCTGGTTGAGGACAAACATTTCACCATAAGTAGATGTTTCGTACACCCACACGGCTCTTCCTCGTAAATTCATACCCTGGGTACTAATAGTCGGTGGGGTTTTGAGGTTATCACTGAACCATCTTAATCAACCCACCAAGGTCTGGCGCTGCCTTAAAGAATTAAAAAATCCCAATCATGGCAGAATAACCAAATTAATTTACTGCAAAAAATGGGGCACAGATTCAAGATTAGTGTGTCATAACCGGCAGGTGTTCCATTTTTGGCCAATAAGAGGGACCCAGTCGTCGTCCTGTGACTGCTGTTCCAAAAAAAACCCGGCTCGTGTACCCCTAATGACCTTCAGGAGGGTCACAGTCGGTACCTAGCTGCTGATGGCTAAAACTCATATTCCACCAACGGCACCCTGGAAGGGTACAGCCCTCACCAAGTGGCTGCGATAAAGAACAAGAGAAAGAGATGGCCAAGAGAGGAGAACAGACTAGTTATGTAGGGCTACTCCAAAAGAAAACCTTCGGTGCGATCTTGTAGGGAGTGCAAACTCAAAATGTGGCAGGGAGATATCTGCTGTGGAGGTATTAAGCCACCACCTGGCTGACCAAGTGAAACAAATCCTAAAAAATTGAGACTGAATTACAAGTGATCTGCGATAATATAGAGAGGGAAGAAGGTAACACACTCGAAGAAACACGTACCAGCACAACCAGCACAACCAACACAAATAACAAAACTGGAAGAAATCCGCACAAAACCTCTGAAAAAGGTCACACACCAAAGAGAGACAACGAAACTCCAACGGTAGAAAAAAAACCCAGATACTAACTTTGAAAGAAATCATGTGAGAAAAAAACCCAACACTCCCCTTTCTTAGAGGCAAGGACAGAAAGAAAATCGGGGAACTGACCGAACTTGTCAACTGCCTCTTACAACATATCGAAACGAACAGGCTTTTGGTACTCATTAACTTATTTTACGAGCAAAAATTGTTTACACAAAGATTCAAAACACAAAAAAGAACCCCAAATAATAAGAATAATGATAGGAAGGAAAAACCCAGCCGGGAAAGAAGATTAGAAAAACAGATCTCACAACTCCAGAGAGATTAAGTACCACTGATAAATACACCACATACAAACAGACCACGAGTGAGAGTCAAGGCTGAAGAGATACAGGCTAAGAACTGCCCAATACACACAAAACTACACATTCCAAAGAACGCGAGAATGTTTTACCAAGATTTGAACGGAGAAAGAAGACAAAACATAAAACCAGACGCCACACAGACCAAGAACTACTGGAAGGGCGTATGGGGGAACCTGGAGAGACAAAACATGACCCTGCAATGGTTAGGAAAATTTAGAGAGAGGTTGAAGATATAGACAATGGAGAACCAATACTATAAAATGAAACACATTGAAACATGTTCTTAGGAAAATAGCCAACTGGAAAGCATCAGGTCCCGATGGATATTGGTTTAGGAAATCACACGACAGACTCACCAACCTACTCCGAATTTGCATAAACGAAGGCGAGGCACCAGAATGGATAACCAAAGGCAGAACCACCTTAATCAAAGACGACCCCAAAAAGGACCCGAGAGATCATGGATATGGTTACGGAAAGGAAACCTGAAGAGAGAAACGGAATTGCTCAATATGGCAGCTCAAAACAAAAGCATCAGGACAAATCATATCAAAACAAAGTTTGACAGAACACAGACAAACACCAAGTGCTGTTTGTGCAGTGAAAGAGATGGGACCGTAAATCACAGAATTAGTGAATGTAGTCAACTTACCCAGACGGATTATAAGCACAGACATGATAGAGTAGCAACAGTGATGCACTGGGACCTGAGTAAACGGATGGGATTCAACCATATGGAAAAGTGGTACCAGCACAAACCAGAGGGAACCCTTGACGATGGTAACCACGAATTACTCTGGGAGTTTGACGTCCACACCGACCACCTAATTCAGGCAAGAATACCAGACTTGGTAATCGTAAACAAGAGGAGGAAAACCTGCCAAATAATTGATGTGCCTGTACCGCCAGACCATAGGGTAAAGAGGAAGGAGAGTGAAAAACTGATAAGTACCAAAATCTGGCAAGAGAAGGGAAAAAGATGCAGAATATGAAAATCAGGGTAGTACCAGTCATACTAGGCACACTGGGAACTGTCTTAAAGACACTGAGGGCGAGACTAGGGGGAGATCGGGATAAAAGGACGGATTGAGACTATGCAGACCACAGCACTGCAAGGAACTGCACGGATACTGAGGAAAGTGCTAGGAATATAAAGATTGCAACACTAATTGTTAAGTGGCGTAACAGAGGAAGGGAAATGAAAACGAGAATGTGAACCACAGCACTGGCATGATAGGCGAAGGAGAGAAAAGACCTGAGGAGACTTATTGTCACTCAGCCTGCTGCAATGACCACCGGCAACCGATGTGAAGCACTAAATTGCAGTATTACTGTGGTCTATGAGAACGAGGAGAGGAAGGCTGGAGACTTGGGGAGACTTGCTGTCACTCAACCTCCAGCAATAACCACCATGCAACGAGTATTAGATTGCAAATAATAATAATAATAATAATAATAATAATAATAATAATAATAATAATAATAATAACAAAAACAACAATAATAATAATAATAATAATAATAATAATAACAACAACAACAACAATAATAATAATAATAATAATAATAATAATAATAATAATAATAATAATAATAACGATAGTATTAGATCTCAATAGCAGCTAATTTTTAGTATGCCTTCATGTGTCATGTTGAATTTGGTTTTTAATAGATATTCTGAGCGGTGTGGGCTCTTTGAAAGTACTCCATTTTTTTTGAGAATTCTGTTTTATGTGTGTTTTTGTTTTATCTGCAAAAGTAAAGATTTCAGATTTTCAATACAGGCAAAAGCACGATGGGGTTTCAATATTGTAGCAGGGATATCAGCAAAAAAAAACCCTGCAAGAGTGAAATATTATTTAGGAACATCAAAAACACCCTTTGCACTTAGATTAGCCAACCATATATCATGATTTATAAACAAAAAATACAAAAAAAAGAATACATCGCTGTTGATATATTATCGGAGAGTCACAGATAGCTGACTCAAAATCATGAAAAAAAGGAAAATATTGGAAAAAAACACAATGCCAGAATATTGAAATCGAATATTATATATATATATATATATATATATATATATATATATATATATATATATATATATATATATATACATATATATATATATATATATATATATATATATATATATATATATATATATATATATATATATATATATATATATATTGTATAACCTACAAATATATTTTCAAATTTAGCATCTGAAAGTACATGAGTGTTTCAAGTAAGTGTTTAAGCTTGGGTGACACTTCATGCAGTTCAAGCTCCTCTTTGCATCAGAACCATCTTTTTTCTGAATTAGTGATAGCTGCAATCAAGACACAACTAAGAATGTTTTATTTCCTTAAATGTTGACGCTTGGCTTAGTTCGAAATTTTGGTTTGAGTGAAAATTACACATCCATAGTAGGATGAATCTACCTTCATTGAAACGTCTGATCATCTCCAATTGCACAGACAGGGGGACGGATACGAGTGAAATCTGATTTCTACTGGCTATTTAGTTTCTGGCTGCTGATTGCCGTCTGTTGGAAAGAAAAATTGATCAGCTGATCGCCCTTTTATATGTGTTTATTGTCAGAAACACTCAAATCATGTAGCATCCATTCGGAATATGTATAGCATCGATGCCTTTTTGATGAGGTCAGGTGGAGCTGTTGAAGACACTACTATGAGGGTAATAAGGATTTTGAAGAAATACTATAGAGCCGATAAGATAGAGGGAGATATCAAGTTGGACTGTGGCATAGAGAATGTATACATACTTTAATATTGATGCCTAAAAGACAAATGATAGCTATGTTGGTTTTGGCAATTTTTGTCAAACTTTTCGACCAAATCTTAAACGTTAGTAGAGTAAATTACAGCAAATGCCCTATTAGACTTAAACTCAGTTCGTTTTTGAAAAGTGAAATGGTACTTGAACATTTCAGTACAAACATGCTACTTTCACTTTCTGTGACAGTGCAATACTCTGTCTATGTTCATGTATGTTTTCACACATAATTTCGGATTTTCACTCACATGTCTTCTCCCGTATATACGCATTTATGAATTGCCTTTGTCTCTACGGGCAGTTGAACAACCCCGGAATGTCACCTCCAGCGTGCATGCTTCGGCAAAGCGTATGGCTATACTGGGATTCTCAGTGGTCAAGATCCCCTTTTCAGTCTTGGTGATTGGATGCAAGGAGCGATACTTCTAAAATCAGCTTGACTGCAAGACCTGTCGGATAAACATCGAATTGTCTGTCAACCACCTTTAAGGGGCTCCACTCCCTGGTTCGGAATCAGATCCGTTCTCCTTTCAGACTGATTGCCTGAAAGTCTAGAAAGACCAATTAGCCCTGCTATTGTAACTATGGCTAGTTGTGGGGTGGGGAGATTAATTAATGCTCCTCCCAGAGGATATCAGTGCCAAAGGAACTCGAGCAACGCAGACTATAATTTGAACTCACACCGCCAATTCCATCTCCGGTGCCGTTCACTCTACATTAATCGCCTACAATTTACCTGGCTCCCTGCATGTTTCAATCGCGCGCGCGCGCGTGTGTGTGTGTGTGTATGTGTGTGCGTGTGTGTGCACGAATGCACGAATTCCACGTTGGGTTTCTAAATCTATTGTGATTGTCTTTCGATCCGTCCCACAGTCTTTTCTTTAGGTTTATCTATTTACAAGAAGCATTCCTTTTTGAGACAATGAACAGAAAGAAACACATTTTACGTTTATTTTATCACGCGTAGACGTGATTATTTCCCATTGTTAAAAAGAAATTAAGACGACACATTATTTATACTTCGATGTTGTTACTTTTCGTTTTATACTTGTAGTAATAAACAAAACAATAAGTTTTCATTTCGTGACTCGCCGTTATATTGTTACACTGGTAATAAAACAAGTTGTAGTAATAATTATAGGTGACATATATTGCAAGCTTTAACTGTTATGTAGGAGAACAAGTATTCTCATGAGGATAATGAAAAACGAGCATTGCTGCTGCAAGGTCAAACACCACCCCTAATTTCATTCTGATTGAAGATGATTACAGAAAATTTTGTATGGTATAATTTTCTGTATATATTTAAAACTAGTCTGTTTGGTTCACTCGGTAAGAGAGTTGCCTATCGATCACTTTGTCTCGATTTTTAGATCTCTGAAGGGTTTGGTTTAATGAAAGAGGACAGAGAGGCACTGAACAGCTTCTTCCTTTGAATAAAGTGATATACTTGTATGAAGAAAAGTCGATTCCAGCATCTAACTCGGATAGAAAATTGACAGAAAGGGAAGAAAATCACACAAATCAAGACATAAATAAAAGATTTGCCAAAAAACAAGCAGATCTGGTCGATCACAAACGTCACAAGAAATGATGAATTGAAGAACACGAGTGATATAAAAACAAGCTTCTACAAAACCATCGTGCTGTCTATGAAGCCGATTCCTGGGTCATACACAAGCGTCCCTTACGCTCAGTCGAGCGCACCTATCGGCATTTTTATTGTTAAATTCCAATCTACACTGAGCAACGTCCTCATTACCCTGAGATCCTTGAGCAAGCCTCGGATACACTAATCAAAGTTATGCTTCCTAAGACATTGATGTCATGGAATGGCTAGGTACGAAAATGAAGCACTTTGGAAGACCCCCCTGGTTGGAGAACTAGTTGCAGGCCAGTATAGATCCAAGGTCCTACATAAGAGATACAAGGAAACGGATATCCCTATTTATTTTTGTTGAATCAACGACTGTTACTTGGTTTCAGAAGCAGCCGATAAGAAGCGGTAGGACAGAATATTCTAAGTCATCCACCTTGATGAAACAACCTGCAGCAGAGGACAACAATCTTCACCACAAGGCAGAAACTTCTCTCGGCCGTCTGTTTCCTGTAAACGATATTGGAAGGCCAACCATTCACACGTGACGGGTCCGTTGAATATGTGGTAAACACTTACAAATCTTCGTTCAAAATTGTGAACTTTAGGTTGAATAAGGTAATGTATGGCGGGTTTGTTTAGTCATTCAATATTAAATATTCTGTGACCAACATCTATCGGCAGCAATTTACGGTTAAACTGATGAAGTAAAAACTGGAAAAAGATTGATCAATAAAGAAATTACTTTTCTTGCTTTCAAAAAGAAACAAAATTGTGCTGCCTATTCGGCAAAAGTAGATACGAATTCAACATGACCTAACATTGTAAATTTACCTCTTTCAAAACACTCTTTGAGGAGTGGGTAGAATAATCTCAAATAGACAGTCAGCTAGACCAACATGGAAACTTAAAATGACCTATGTTGACGTTGATAATTTAGGTTGAAGATCTCTGAAAACATGATATTATTGAAATCAATGCTTAACTTGAATTTGATTTTGCTAAACTTTCTTGGAAATTCACTTTGCTAAACCTAGCATAAAATTCATTTCGTAAAAATTGGCTGGGAACTCACTTGGCTAAACTTGGCTATAAATTCACGTAACTAAACTTATCTCACAATTCACTTTACTAAACTAGTCTTGAACCTCATTTTCCTAAAGTCAGCTTGAAATTCATTTTGTAATCTTAGCTTAAAAGCCATTTTGCAAAACTCAGCTTGATGTTCACTTTGCTAATCTTAGCTCAAAATCCACACTACTGAAACTCTAACTTGTCTGGCAAAACCCCAAAGTAATTGCTTATCCAGTAAGAATCTGGCTCACAAAAGTGGACAATCGGAGAGCTCGACTACCTTTCAAATCACAGCCCCATCATCATTGTCATGCACTACTGACATATTATATCTTCAAGTTCTTGGTTTTAGATTTAAGAGTTATTTCGTTTGTCTGCGTGCTTTAACAGGATTTTGAACGCACAGTACAACAAAGGATCAAACACTAAATCCAGAGAAAGGCATGCATTGAATTCAACCAGATTATCAATCTGATTACTGCTCTACAAATATCACCTTGTGTTGCCCTAATCTCCATAGACAGAGCCTCAGGTTTAATTACCAGAAACTTTCAACAAAAGATGTCATCCAACCGTCAACATCAGTTTTCTAAGTTTCAAATGAGAACTGCCGATTTGGCTTCGTATGTATCGATCACCTCTCTTTTTGATATTTATACAAAAAAAAAACTCGTTCTAAGAATCCCCACATTAGGCTTTAGTTAGGATTCAATATGCAATGAGTGTTTATGCTAAAGTGGTCTTTACATTGTGTCACGCTTATTTGAAAAATCAAACTTCTTTTAAGCGAGCGGTGCCATATAAAAGGCAGTAACATTTATTAATGTTCCTTTTCTAATTACTTGATCACCACATACACGATATGCTGCAAAAAGACGTTGGTAAAGTCCTGATTTCCATTGAATGATAGCCAGATCTATTATCGATGTTCATTCTCCGCACTATTTTTTAATGTAACATTTCAAGTTAGTTTGCATAGTTGTGGATATTTTGTCTAAAGCACAGAAACTAGTCCTGTGATTTACGTGGATTTGATCATGTAACGAATACCCAACGACCAGTGAGCTAAAGTATTCAGAGTAACAGTGTTGAAGCATTCATCTCCCAGGGCATTTAACTCGGTTTTGGGGGGCTAAAAGCATTCATGTGTATCCAGTTTGGCCTTACAACCATGTTGTCGGAGGTAGCCAGCCGATTCAAATCAGGGACAGTTTTCTTTTATTCTATCCAGGCAACTTGAAATTAGTAAACCTTGTCCCTTTTCGACCTTACCATCCAACGACCAAATGAATAAATTTGAAGTATCCATCGGACTGCCATAATTTAATAATGAATTAAAAAAATGAAGTTCCAACTTAGATTCTACAAGTGATTTATAATAAAGGTCTCAATCTAATCATATTAGACATCACAATAATGGTACAAACATCAACAAGACGTAGTTCACAAAGAGAGTAAGTGGATGACCCTTCAGGATTTTGATAAACTGACTGAATAGGTCTAAAACCGAGGAAAGAAAGTGATGCCATTGGCAAAGAAAACAACAATTAAAAGTGATAGACGTATTTATTCCAATTGACTAACAATGACGTTGGGAATTGGACTTCTATTCGATATTAAATTGAGTACCGTTTCATAAAAACCACTTTGCAAAAGATAGCTGAGAAGGAAATCACACCCACCACGAAAACAGATGGAGTCCAAAAGAATATCGGAGATATGCGTGTTTTACTGCCACTTGATCCCCATGGATAGCCAGCAATTAATTGTGAAGTTATAAAACTTTTGAAGATATTGTGTGGACATATCTGTTTGCACTATATATCCAAGAGTTTCCAGATGGAATTTTGTTAAAATAACCTTCCAGATAAGTGATTACATTTTGGGGCAGAACCATACAAATATGTCGCAATCGTTACACTTGAATCCTCATATTTTCTGACTTGACTGTCCACACGATATCTCTAAATGTTTCCAAGTTTTGGAAGTTGTGTTTAGAGCTGATACATGGATAATTATCTCTGCGCTGTCATGAGCGTATAAATAAACGAATAAAACACTGGAAACATCTCTCAACAGAAAATACCTTGATCCGACCGAAAGTTTTGACATTTGCCATGTTGAATTTCTGACACACTTAAAATTCACTGAGAACTTGTGGGTATATAGTGTGAATGGGTATGCGCTTTAGGCTATATTAGGTAATGTTGAAATATAGCAAGTTGGTATTTAAAAAACGAAATTGCCTCCATACGCCCGAATCTTTGATCATCTTTCCTATGGCCTATATTCCATCATTTCATTGAGACTTTTTGAAATATTTTGAGGGAAGTAATCAGTGTATACATCAGATGTATGATATATATATATATATATATATATATATATATATATATATATATATATATATATATATATATATATCCAAAAGGATTGTTCGCTTCTCCCCAATATTCTACCACTTATTCCTTAGTGTATGTCCCAACTTTCGAGAATTCAAGTGAAATTGATTTGTTACTTTTGTAGATATCGTGGAGACAGTCAAACAGTCAGACAGATAGACACTACTGAATATGTATAACTATTTAACTTCGTTCGCAGAGGGAAAAAAAAGAACAAATGCCGGATTTATATCTATCGTTATAGCTATTGAGGCAGTAAAGCGTTGGCCTTTCCACCATTCTCTTAAAGAATATTGACGATAATAAATTCTCAACGATTCCCGAATAAGTAGATGCCTTTTAGGCATTTAAGAAGAATTCAATGAAATTTTATCAACGTAAAAATAAGAATTTAACAATTTTGCTCTGAGCAATCGACATAGAAGAGATAAAGACGCTCAAATGCTGATATATATATATATATATATATATATATATATATATATATATATATATATATATATATATATATATATATATACATACATATATATATATATACATATGTGTGTGTGCGTGTGTGTATGTGTGTGTGTATGTGTGCATGTATTTTTCTGTCGTGTGTGTGTGTGTGTGTTTTTCATAAATCAGATATGTATTTTCATGTACAGGTTTGTCCAGAATATATCAAACGGTTCTGAATATCTCGACAACCAGTTGCATTTCATTGATGCAATACGGCGACGAATTAAAGGAATTTTGACTTTACATGCATGAATCGACACTTTCCTTTGCGCTCACTCAGTTAACAGTGAGACACCATACAGTGAGCTTTTGTTTCATGTGACGCTTGCATTCACATCAACGCAGCAAATCATACATCATCACTCGTCTAGCACAAAGCATCAGACAAGCTTTTCAACTCTTCAACGAGTTCTGGCTTTTCCCAAAGGGATTCCATATTGAAGATGAGAGTGAGGAGGATGCAAGGCTGATAATTAACTTATTTGTTTCCTAATAATACATGGGGGCGTTACCTTCAAGATAAACCTCGTACAAATCAATCTCATCATCATTATCATTCTCTTAACGTCCATCGTTGGACATAGACCCTTCCTAAGATTCGCCATACTTCTTTATCGTGGGCGTCGCAGAGCCAGAATTTTTCAATTTGTCCTCTTCATCTCTCAATCTTCAATTTTGTCGGCTTCAGAAGTGATCTCTGGGGATCCATGTTGTGGGTTGTGATGTCTTTTGTTTGTCTGTCATTCTTGCAACATGGCCTGCCCATTGCCATTCAAGTTTTTTCAATATATTCTATGATGTTTCTGACTCCCGTTTTCTTCCTTGATAAGCATTGGGTAGACAACCAATTTACTGAAACGAGGTGCAAAGCCCACATAAGACAGTTTTATGCCCAACTTGACGTATTACAGCCAAGCTGATGTCGCCCTACCGATCCTTTAACACAGCCTCAGCAAGGTCGAGTGAGAATCTGACGACTGGGAATTCCAAAATCTGCATTTGCTTTGCTCGAGCATTTGCTTTAGAAGGGAATATCTGCAAACTGAGAAGTATGCAACGTGTGCCTGAGAGAATCATGCTCAACTTCACATGGAGAGATCATAAGACAGCACAGTATATAAGGGAGAAAACAGGTGTTCGTGAAATCATAGATACTATCAAAAATCTCAGATAGCATTGGGAAGGCCGTGTTGCAAGAATGAAAAACAACCGATGGACATCACGTCTCATAACATGGATCCCAAGAGATCATATGAGGAACTGAGGCCGACAGAGCATAAGATGGAGAGATGAACTGGCGAGATTCAGGAAATATTGGCTCCGTGACGCCCATGATAGAGGATGGTGGCGAATCCTGGGGAAAGTCTACGTCCAACGACAATTACCATGATGATCTCGCAGATATGAGTTCAATCTTCACAGGCATCAATTCAAACATGTTTTTCAGGATTAACTAGATATTGGTAAATAATTACGTCCGTTTTGCCTTGGGATAAAAATAATCAAGATATGCTCGGACACCAACACCACTAAGTAATGAAGTTGAACATGGATGAGAGTTTGGTTCTTGTGACAAACTCAGCTAAATTTGGGAAAGGAAACCTATTCTATCAAAGCTTTTAAGTTACAGTGAAAGAAATCGAACAATTGTGATTTCTGTGTTTAACAAACTAATGGTATACTAATGAACGCATAGCAGAATTTACGTCTCTCCAACCTCGTTTTACATGTATAAATTGATCTCTCCGAGTATCTACTTATAATCCCAAAGTTTGCTTGTTGCCATTGGTGGGAGTCGCAGTCGCGATAGGACGATACCAACATGCTGAGAACTTGGCAGCAATTCTAGTATATATATATATATATATATATATATATATATATATATATATATATATATATATATATATATATATATATATATATCAGAATCTAACTTGTTCTGGTAAGAAATAACAAATACGATAAATCTATAACTGGAATGCTTGAGCGAAAAGATTCTGTTTTCGTTGGGAATTAATACAAAATGTTTGATTTTACAAACTGTGGTCAGTTATTCTGTTCGTACATTCATCAATAGCACGAAAAGCAGACTTTTTATACTCGGTCCATAGTGTAAACACATACACCAACCCTTTAGGAAAAAAGTTTTACCCATCATCAAACAAAAAGATTAAATGAAAAATTTAAAAAAATACATCTACTTCAAGTCTGCTCTACATATACCAAAACCTATCAATGAATGAATCCAACAGAATCAATCCTTCCCTATTAAATGACCATAACTGCCAACTACAGCATTTCCTCATCTAAAGCAAGCCAAACTGCCACGGAGAAATGAATATGCAATCTGTCTCTCATAGACCATCATCATCAGCAGCAGCAGCAGCAACAGCAGCAGCAGCTGGAGCCTTTTACCGTTCATTTTTGCAAACCAAATGTAACTTTCATATACACGGATAAAACCCCTCCCAGTCTAGCTCCTACTAGACAACCATACACAGAACGATTCACATTCTCCTTTTTGGCATCAAACATACGGAACTGCATTATTCTCTGTGAAATGCCGAAAATAAATTAGAACAAATTCTTAACCACGTCGAAATGCATACAACCATGCCCACGGAATAGTAATAAATTTCCTAATGTGAGACCTATCTTTTCAGTCTGTCTATACCTTCCAGTCGTCATTTCCATTCACATTTCGAATATATAAAAATCAGGTTTTAGCAGTAATGGTTCACGCCAGTGCATCCGGCAGACTGTCCATTATTCCTGCTAAGCTGCTTCATATATATATATATATATATATATATATATATATATATATATATATATATATATATATATATATGGATATATATAGTAGACTGACAATTGCAATGGCATGAAATTTGAAGTCATCGTGAGGCAGTGAATTTTCTATGTACACATATTCACATATACTTAATCACTGATATCGAGCAGTCTTCAGTCATTGATAATTTAACCCCCAAGCCCAAGAAAGTAAGAGAAAAAAACAACAACAAAAAAAAAAAAAAACGATATATGTATATATGTGTGTCTGTCAGTGTTTCTTGGTGGCAATTTGTTGAAGGGTAAACTATTGGGTACGGAAGAATTATTTGAATTTTAGGGCAAATCCAGGAATATATATATATATATATATATATATATATATATATATATATATATATATATATATATACACATATATATATACCTGTACACAAATCTCTCTCGACAAGATATTTCCCAAAGTTTTGAATGAATTCCAATAGAATTTTTTGGGAGTGTTGGCAGTTTGCTACAGAAGACATGATTAACTTTTGGTGCGGATCCATGCACAATTAACCTTAATAATAGAGTTGGCTGAGGTACACGCTCTTATAAGAATTTTTGTTGTCTCAGTTAGGCATATATTTGTACACATCTATGTAATAACATACATTTGGCTAAAACAAAATGTATCCGATGCACTTCAAGAAATGTTCATTTGTAAAGACTTGGTCCAAATTTTATGGATTTTGAACCGATACAAAATGTTAAAATGAACTTCCTTGAGATGCACGGAGATCTTTTTTCACTCTCTCAGTATCCGATTCCTATGTGCGTGGCTGTATGAGTTGATGATATATGTATGTATGTATGTATGTATGTATGTATGTATGTATGTATGTATGTATGCATGTATCCGTGTATTACAGAATACATATGGCTGAGTATATATATATATATATATATATATATGTGTGTGTGTGTGTGTGTGTGTGTGTGTGTATGTGTGTGCGTGTGCGTGTATATATTTTATTGATTGCGTGTAGTTATGCCATGTGTCTGAATAATAAGTATATATGCGTGCAAATGAGAATAGCTGTATGGATTGAATATTTTTGTATGATTTACGTCTCTAAGAATAAATATACGTTTATGTATTGAGTGCATTTATGTATGTGTGTGTATGTGATCTATATAAGTATCCATGCATGCAATAACTTGCGAGAATAACTGTTTTTACAAAATTATCAATTAAGTTTCTCCATTCTCTATTCCAGTTTGGCTGATTATGCAGGTATATATCATGCCTGGCGGTCACACCGATTGAGCTGGGGGGTACATATTCACTTTTTGATGTGTGTACGAAAGGATTTTATCTTCACACCAAATTCCTTGAATAAGATTTTTATATATGTATAAAAGGGGGATCTGTTTGCAATATAATTTTATGCTTAATTATCCACTTAGTTTGTGACATCGTTTTTTTTTAAGAAAAATAGTGATCGCTGCCCAACAAAATGTGAAAGGTGCAAATTAATCTTCGATTGTCTTCCCTTTGCAGTTTTTTTGTCATTGATTGTCCCAAACACGGCATACTGTAAAAAGAATATTGGTCACGTGGGAGTTTCTATTGCTCGACTATCCAGACCAGTTTCCTAATAAATTTACGCACATCTTGTGTCGTGAACATCCTTGTTAGCAATGGGGCTGAGAATTGATGGACTTCTTAAAAGGAAGCCGCAAGCAATTCTATTTGATTGGTACCAGACGATATTTGCATTAACGGGGATGAACAACAGTGGAAAAACGTCATTTATAAAAACGTACAGAATAAAAAAAGTGCGCAAAATACTTACATAGACATTTGCAAATGTATACCTTCATCCAGGTACACACCCACTTCACACACGCATCAAAGTGTATGTATGAATGTTCATCATATGAATACGGACTTGAAACCCAAGAATATATACTTAAACAGTCATAGACGTACGCAAAAACCCACGTATATATGTAGATGTTTGTTTATATTCTTCTAGGCAATGTCATACGCATATGAATGTAAATCAAAGAATGTATGCAGTACACGTACAGACTTGAAATCCTAGAATGCACACACACACATACACACACACACACACACACACATATATATATACGTGTGTGTGTATCCCTCTCTCTTTCTCTCTTTATCTATCTATCTATCTCTCTCTCCCTTCTCTCTCTCTCTCCCTACTCTCTCTCTCTCTCTCTCTCTCTCTCTCTCTATATATATATATATATATATATATATATATATATATAGACGGTCTGATGGCATGAAACTCCAGCACAAAACATCGAATATTCCATGTACACCGATCATCATCATCATCATCATCATCATCATCATCATCATCATCATCATCATCATCATCATCATCATCATCATCATCATCATCATCATCATCAGTCTTTCAACGTCCGTCGTTGGACATAGACCTTACTCAGGATTCTAGACGCTTCTATATCATGGGCGTTGTGGAGCCATTACTTTATATACGTGCATACAAATACACACAAGCACAGGTGTGCAAACATATACAATCATTTGCACACTCATGTGCATACATGTACACACACACACACAAACACACACTTATGTATATGTGTATTTGTGCGTATGTGCGTCTTAACGAATGATTACGTAGATTCATCCATTCACATATATAGGTTTGTACACAGTATATCAGTTATGGACATAGACTTTAATCCATATAATATATACTTCCATACACACATGCACACAGATATATATATGCACACAAATACACATAAATACAGATGCATGTACATAAACTAGAATATATCAGATATATAGTGAAGAATGTTCGTATGTCTATATAATTTACACACGCACTTATGAGGACATTATTTTTTTCGCTCACAGGTATCGTCGTTATATTTGTTTGCAATGATGAAGGCTGTCTTTAGCTTTTGTGTGATTCATCGGAACAAGACCATATTATGTCCCAGAATTCCAAGTGAGAGTACTTCAAGAACACTTACTGAAAATCGAAAGAGAAAAATTGATAAATGTTTTCCATAGCAACATTTTGCAGTCTATAATTTACCTCTTTTTCGTATTCACCGTTTTGTTCAGTTTTTTACGATTGCTACATTTTCTCTTTTTTCGTAATTTTTTTTTTTTTTTTGCTTTTAATGTCCATATTTTCCCCTTTTATTTGAATCGATTATGAAGCGTGAAACAATGTTTGTCTCAAGTGGATACATTTCATTTTTTTAATCTTTTTTTTTTAAATGTAGACATAGATTTCTGCATAAAACAGTGTACTGCCAACACGATTAGTAGGTATGTACAACATAAACCAACACGATACTCATCACACTGTTGTTTATAAATGCATGAAACATCCTTGTGCAAGAAAAATACACATGAAGAGAAAATACACTATATATACAGGTCTGGTTGGACGACCAATAGAAACTGACTAGTGACCAACCACTTTTGGCAGCATAAAGTGATCAATTAAAGTTAAAAGGTGAGAGGAGAGGAATTCAATGATTCAGTTACTTCTCGAACTATTTGTTAGACGGTGATCCTTAAAGCATAAACTTTAAAAATAAATCTTCCAACTAAAAATTCAATGGAAGGGGGAATCAAAAAACAATGGAAACTTTTTTCAAGACATAATAAGAAGTGAATGTTCGATTTTTCAGCCCTGTAGCTCCCTTTTAGCATGATAGATGAATAGACCAACCAACCAAACTTGGTCAAAAACGAAAGAGAAGCCAACTAGCCAAACCTGGTTGAAAACTGAGATGAAATCATTGACAGTTGGGGGCAGGGGTTGATTGATCGTGCATGAGACTGTATGATATGGATCTTTAATCAGGAGAATGAATTCACGTAATATTCATGTCAGACAATATAGGTACATGTAATATTCCCGTTGATATTTATATGCCTATTTGGAATATGATGAGATTTCTCTGATTTTTTAGGAGGAATTCGTATACGTTGGGCACAACAATATTTTAAAAACTAAATAATCAATCTATTATCTCGAAAGAAGTAATTACCGATTGTGATGTTGAAGTTATTCATCTCATACACATTGTACAATAGTGAAGTACTCACCAGTGACGCGATTTTAATTACTGGGAATTTTAGTTTCGACTAAATTTTAATTCATTGATAATTGACGTGATATAAAATGATTCATATTTCAATATATTTGTTATATTTATAGTGCAAAGTCATCCGATATTTTGCAAAAAGTTAACAACACAGTTTATATATATATATATATATATATATATATATATATATATATATATATATATATATATATATATGTGTGTGTGTGTATGTATGTATGTATGTCGTAAAAGTGTGATATTATATTTGAACTCATTCTACAAGGATCTCCCCTCATCACACACTGTATCATCTGGTGTAGACAATGAAACAAAATTAAACAATTTAAGAAAATTAAGCTCCTGTAAGAATCAAACCTGAATGAATATACATTATTGCATAATGATCATAGATTGAGTTATACTATATTAAATTCATTTTGGGGATGGTTTCTTGCTATTACACTTAGGATATATCATTTAGTCTTGATAACGAAAATAGAATGAATTTTCATTGATTGTTCATTCTATTAGCGTTGCTCATGTCTAATGATACATTCACCGTGTGATAACAGGAGATCATCTAAAAAGAGATTTCAGCTTAATATAGTGCAAATGATTATCATTGCATTGGGACATATATCCATTTCTTTATAACACACACATACACTCACGCACACACACACACACTCATGTACACACACACACACACACACACACACACACACACACATATATGATGTGATAAATTGGAGGAAAGACCTAATTATTCAAGGATATCCTCAAAGAATATATCCAATTATTTTTCAATCCGATCCACCGATACTACCCGAAAGTGAAACGATCAAACGGAAAAAAAGATATTTGAAAATAGTTTAGTCCATCTACACAATTTTCAAATCATACATAGTCGGAAATATTAGTCCACACATCGTACGAACGTGCAAGCACACACACACACTCACACACACATGCATATATATATATATATATATATATATATATATATATATATATATATATATATATATATATATATATATATATATATATATGAATATCTGCAATACAAACAGGTGAATGCATCTGTCCTGTCTGTGGTATTTCAGGCGAATGATTTGATTTTCCCTATTGTATCGAGCACTTTATAAAATAAGCCCATACCACATCAGATATTGTATTATATTATATCATTGATTTGTATAAGGGGAAAAGTACCGGAGAAAATTATATAAATTGCATTGACAGATATTGGTAAATAGGTGACTGATGTGACGCAACAATCTTTCTAAAAAGTTTATTTAATGTTTAGTGCTTAAAGATGTAAAGTTTTCTCGACTATATGTACTTATATAGTGAAAATGGCTGGAGTAAAACTGTGTGTAGCCCGAAGTAGAACATGGTTCAGGATTATCTATCACCTTTTCCTGCCGCTGTCTCTAACTCCAAAGTCAGGTCAGCTACAAGTCAGTTATTGTTCAGCCAAGTTCAAAGAATTCCGGCGTTCGTAAATCAATTACTCCGTCTAGTCGCAGATCAATTAGAGGAAAGCTTCCTTTTGCGACAGACCAAAACCTAATTCTAATCCGTTTGTCCTTGTGTCGCCTCCATAAATATCTCCTAATTGATAATCGCTTATTTGTCTCCAAGCAATGACGTCATTATCGTTTAACTAAAGATCAATGACATCACAATGATTGGCAGCAATGTTTTTTTTCTAATTTCTATTACTCTCTCTTGCTTTCTCCCCTGTCATCATCATGGATGTCATCATCACCATTGTTGTCATCGTTATCGTCGTGGTCATCATCATCATCATCATCACTGTCATCATCGTAGTCATCATTATTATCGTTGTCATCATCGTCACCATCATCACTGTTGTCATCATTGTCATCATCATCGTCTTCTTTATCATCGTCGTCATCATCGTCATCATCATATTGTAGTCATCACTACTGTCGTCATCTTCGTCATCATTGTAGTTGTGGTCATAATCCTTTTCCGAGACCCACTTCAGATGATTCTAAATCTTTTTTGATTCAATCAAAATATTCTACATTTGAGAGCTCATTGAGTCTAGGATTTGACAAAAAATACAAAAGTGTATTTTGCGATTAATTTTTTTACTTTTCGTCAAAAAACTTTATTTGGTGAAATTTCTAATTTTTAAGAAGAAAATATTTTTTCAGGTTTTACAGTTCAGATTCTATTTACTATGTTAGATACACCTTTTTAAAATCTCAAGAAATTGACTTGAAAATAATTCCCTGTGGTTACGAAGGCTTTATGTTTTGAAAGTGCAACACACAACTTGTGCACGTTCTGTTCTATTTTTGCAGCGATAAGATAAATATGTTTCTGATTTTTAGGTACAAAAATATTGGGTCATATTATATTTGTAGTCACAATGTACTCGAGTGACTACGGTAATGGATTTTGAATATGAAATTCATGTTGCCCACAAAGATGGAAAATTCTTCTAACATTTCTCCTCATATGTGTGCTTGAACATTAGGCTATATGTTTTTTTAATGTGTCGGTGCGTTTGTTTATGTGTTTCAGCGCTTCTGGTCATAATGTTTTATCCACATATATGAGAAATTACACCAGTATCCCACTACACAGCTTCTAAAAATGATATTTTGGATTTCTTTTCGAAAAAGATATTTCAGCTCTCGTGGGTTGAGGCTTCTTCGTACGTTTCTATCAATAGCATGTAGATTCCACTCCATTAATGCCATATAGATCATTTATTCAGACCAAATTTCATAATTTCAGATTTTGAAGTTTTCAATTGACAGTAATAGCTAATTGAAGACTGAATCATCAGATAACTTGTAATTGTAGCCTATTGTATGTGTTTTAAGTCCATCTGCAATTTACTTGTGGAAATAATTTTTTCCAGCGATATGTTTTTTGTTCTGTTACTCTTTAAATCAGGCTTCCATTCTACAGGCTCTTGCTACTTTGATACTTGCCCCCTCTTGCCCAGTCTGATTGGCTGACAACACTCCAGGTATGATATCCTCTATTTCCGTATTCCCGCTCTGTAATGATACCTCACGTTTAAGCCATCAGTCTCCATCAAGTAATCAATTCGTGATCGCCCTAGTGTTTTTCCATGTTGTATATCGGTGCAGAATAGTGAATGCTAGATAACTAGAGTTTCTCAATTGCTAACCATCAAACTACAGTCGACGACATCTATCCTTGCCAGCAAGTATTCATACCGATTGCTTGAACATTGGCCAAATATACGAGGTTGCCATTCTCTAGATGTATTAGTCAGCAA
>OY735226.1:51443167-51490667 GCA_963457665.1 Thysanoteuthis rhombus | reverse complement strand
AATTATTCCCCGAAAAAAAACCCAAGACACACGAAGACTGTTCAGAAAGTATTCAGTCATTGGACTATCTCAAAAACTAGTAGTGTAGCCTTGATTTATCCTGGTAAATAATTAGATTTGTGCATTTGAAAGTAGGTTTCAGTTTATTTTGTTTTTAGAGAAACACCATCGATTGAACTCGTGTACTATAAGCCCCCATCCTAACTCCCACTCTGAATTTGTCCCTGTGTGTTTTCTGATATTTTTTTAAAGAGAGTTTACATCGTGGACAAATTGAAAAGAACATGATGTATCAACTGATTGTGACCCTAAAAGATAAAAAGCTGTTCCGAAAAATAGAAAGTGTACTGGGATAAGTTTTTTGAGTGTCGAGTCGTGTACTTTCAATATCCATTGATAGATACATCCATAAGTCTATAGCTTGATGATGGAAAAAGAGAGGTCAGTACAACGAATAATTATTGCTCAAAATACTATTTCCTCTTCTCACTGAACATGATTCAGTGGTTAGTATTTATCATGTAATTCAAACATGTAATAAGTACGCGTTAAGCGACGTACGCGCTCAACCATCATATATATATATATATATATATATATATATATGTATATATGCGTGTGTACGACTATGCTAGTGGATGGATTCTAAGTTTCTTTCAAGGATTCCATGTGACATTGATGTTGCAGAATATTTGGAAATGTAAAAATCGATCCAGGATAAAACCGTGTTGATTATGAGAAATGATATCAGAACAATACGCGCAAAACCTCACATAATCACACACATAATAACGTTCGTGTTTACGTATGTATGAGTATGTATGTGCAAACGAACATTTGTGTACATGCCTGTAATAGAGGGCAAACTGTTAAATCTATAAAAGAAAGTATGTATTATTTTTTGCTCTTATTACGAATGCCATCATATATTGCAGTGGTCACAAGTGATGTCTGGCCTAAGAAAATTGACACCTTGAATGATGGGGTTTAGGTCAAGAGTATGTATATATATATAAATATATATATATATATATATATATATATATATATATATATATATATATATGTGTGTGTGTGTGTGTGTGTGTGTGTGTGTGTGTAGATTGAATGGCATCAGGTATCAGCTTAGCTGGAGGAGCCGTCGGACTGACGTGGAATTGGGCGCCAAATAGCTCTGAAGGTAACCTTTCTCTCCAGCATGGGTTACCATCGATAAGATTGGAGGTAGGCTGGAATTCTACCTTTCCAAAAGGCATTAGCGTAAAGTGATTATAATCATGAGTTTGAACTCGGGTCGCCTTTTCCATTGTCCATGGTCTTATTGGCTACGTCGATCGGGATATATATATATATATATATATATATATATATATATATATATGATGTAATATAATACAGTATCCGATATAATGAAATGAGAATTCTGTACATGGACATGCTTAGATTACTGTCCTGTTCAGGATACTCAAGGCGAATGATTCAATTGAGAAAACATTGAACACACGCCATAAAAATGAAATAGTCTTAAAATACCAACACTGCCCAAAATGTCTATTAACAAACATAACTCAATAGCCCACATATAGATATACTGGAAGTAACTAACATAGATATCTTATTCACACTGCAATCATAGAGAAAATCAAATCAGTATAACTACCTTAGACATCAGGAGATAGACCGAATCCAATATAACCAAATAACCTACTAAGGTCATATAAAATAGAAACAGATTTAAGTAAGAATAAAATACTCTCAGAGGAGAAACATACCACTAAATGAATGATAGAACATTCACTCATTGATAATGAAAACACTCACAAGATACTCCTTGGTTTATGATTTATAACCATAAACAAACATGAAGAAAACAAAAAAAATATGTAGCAAGCAATTACCAAACAATATACTAAAACAAATAAAATAAAAGGAAGACCTCGCCCCCTTAAGTAATACGCATCTCAATGTTCAAAATTAGAATCTGAAATAAACCGAATCATTGAGAAAAAAAAGGCAGAAACATAAAGGTGTTCCTGTAGCAAATCTTCATTCCATTATATATGTATACGGTGGCCACTTCTACTTAGTGATGATTTTACCATTTAGCTGTTTTTATTAATTGTTTAAAAAAGTTTTTATATAATGTAATGTAAATTATAATCATTTCATCAGATCTCATATATCCAAATCTTCATACATAACATTTACGTTGGGAGAACCGAAAGGAGCAATAAAAAAACTGGATGAAAATTTGATGTGAAACCAGTTTTTGTATTTTGCATTCACATTACCGGTGGCTGTTGAGGTCAATGATAAGAGCATCATTACGTTGGAGCGGCTACCTTATCGGCTGCATGTTCAATTCTAAAGGCACCCCTATTATGATTTAAAAAAAATTCTATCTACGTTGTCTACAGCGAGGGAAACATTAACATTAAAGTGTTTCTATATAATATGACGCAATTCATAATCATTTTTTCAGACCTTATATATTTCCTATTATGTGCAAATATCTGATGCAGGGATGTTCCTAGATCATTCATAATTTTGATCTTGGGGTTTGTTATCGAGGTTCTTTTTTTTTTATTGATTCTGCCAATGCCAAGTTTTTTTCTTAATGCCATTGCCCATGAGTAATGTGCCGGGACACACAGATTATGTACGGACGGATTTTGGGGTTGAATTTTATATGAAGCAAGTTTGACATTTTGATCTTTGTTTTCTTGCGAAGCCATTTTGCACAATATCCGGAGAAAAGTGTATAAAGTTGAAGTTTTAGTCATTGTTTTGTCTTTGGCTTCATATTATTTAGTGTAGTGGTTGATTTTTTTTTTGGTCTAAATTTCATTGCTTCCTCATTATACATATATATATATATATATATATATATATATATAGTCCGGTGCCGTGGAAATTGCAGCATTAACCCTCTATTCAAAGTGCTTATTTTCCCCAAGTCGGATATCGTTTTTGATGCCCGCTGTTTTTGGTAGCTTTGTATGTTTCTAATAAGTTAGAAAATGCAACCAGAAAAAGGTGTGGGTGAGGTTTTTATTATTTTAAAGTTGACAGGAACTCCTTGGGGGTCTGCTCTCTCGTTGTTCAAGAGTTCGTTGCGTGTCTCATTAGTTATTTCTTCTGCTCAAATGTCTAGACATTTTGTAACTTAAAGGATCTCCCTTAAGGACGATATTGAAAACTAGAAGTATCATCGCAGCGGGTATCACTGACCCTCTTTGTGTGATGTCAAACAAAGGACAAAAAGGATAAATAATTTAAACTTCACATAAAATGCAACCGACTTCCTGGTTATGCAAATATCTGTTGAATATTGTCCCTCTAATAGTGAGACTCAACAGTTTTTGATATTCAATTGCATACCGTTTTGACATGAATTAAATCATTAGATTTGAGCATCGATTTGCCCCCACAATGTTCACTTACTGATGTATTTGCATTGAAATACTATGTGACATAACCGTTTTTTCGTTTAAAAAATTAATAATTCTTATAATTTTGGACTCAACTTTCTGATATAGATCATAACCGTCTTATCTTTAACATATCAATGCATGCAACCAAACCAAAAACAAACAGATATTACTTAAAAGGTTAAGTGGGCAGATCAATTTACATGGATATACTATTTTTTACCGCGGAGATTTCCAACTATTAATGTCGAAAAGATCATTTTAATTGGCAGAATAATCATATTTCAATCATGTTTTCTATATTTTGAATTCTATTTGATAATCATCGAAGCTTGAAAAAGAAAATTTCCTTTCAATTTTCATCACAGACTCTTTCGAAGAGTTAGAGCACTAGATTAATTCATGTATGATAGATAAGTATATAATTATGATCTATTTGAAAGTTTGCAAATTTCTGTCTTAAAAGCAATTTCAAACGTGGTTATAACTCAATCAAATCAAGCTCATCAGACATAATCTTTTTATGAAAGATAATTTCATTTAATAAGGAAAATGACGCAATTTGTCTCGTCTTTTTTGTCCGAATTTCCCTCGTCTGAGTGTTCATTTACTCGCAATTAAACAGATAATCTAGTGCAAGGTAAGCAACTCGAAAATCGACATCGAAAACACAACCCCGACATACAGGCTATGTAACAACGGATTGAGCGTGTCCGGTCTAATCAAACATCCGTTCAAAAAGCGATTCCATATTCAGGAACCAAGGATACCCAAAGAAGGCCATATAGCATAAAGCAAAGACGTTTTGAACAAATTGTAAGTATTTTCTTAAGAGTACAGTAAAATGATTATTTCTACATTAATGCAACAGGAATAATGAATGCATATTTCAAATTGAATATCCAATGCTTTAAACGACAAATGGAAGCCAAATTATCTTACATAAATATCTTTTCCAAAACAGATAATCAAATAAGAAAGTCATAGAAAGATGTCTAATCGCGTGAAAAGAAGACTTGAATAAAGATTAATTGCAATATTTCATGATTAGCAATGCATTCCATAGAAATCCCTAGAAAGAAATATAAAAAAAGTTGGATGGCATTATGAATATATATTTCTCGATGTAGAGCTGAATTAAATTATTTGCAATTCAATCCTCTCTTAAATCCTTACATTACGTTTGCTCATTCAAATCACTTACACTGTGATTGAATAGTAAGTCATATCCAAATTATTATGTCAGTAAAACATTTTGTTTTAAATAATCGCAGGGTTTTACGTATACAGATTTCGTGACAATTTTCAATTTTTTTCTGTAGAAAAAAAATCGGTTCTGTTTGTGTAGTAAAACATACATTTTGCAACTATTGCACTTAATAGCATATCAGATCCACGGATATAACAGCAGCATCAGCAGCATCAGTTGGTTGGTCTCCGTCGTAGGACAGAGACCATCTGTAAGATTCACCAAACCTCTGTATCATGAGCATAACGGAGTCAGTACTTTCTGAACTGGTCTGATTCATTGCACAATTTTTTCCTGCCAGATTCAGTTTCACATGATTTATGAGGATTAACATCATGGGTCGTGTTGTCCAGCAATTGTCTCTCGTTTTTACAACGAGACCAGCACATTTATTTTTTTTAAATGGATTCTATATCTCATAATCCTGTTGTTTTTTTTGTCTCAGATAGTTTGCTACATTTCGATTTGTGTAAATGATGTTGAGCATGAACTTGTCCTGGGAACATTAATGCTACCAAAATTGACTGTTTGGTCGGTCCGTCTATCATGGGAACAAGTTCTTGATCCAGTTTTACGTCGAAGCGCTGAAACATATATATACAGTCACAGCAGCTCCCTCATCAGGCTACATAAAAATTCAGGGCCCTTCCTACGTTGAAAAAGGGGTAAAACAAGGTGATACCGGCTCACCTACAGCCTACCTTGAGATGATCTTCAGAAACCTAGACTGGGAGAACAGAGGAATCAAAATAGGTGACTAATATCTGACCAATCTAAGATTTGCAGGCAGCATTGTCCTTTTCTAGAGAACATGCACGACTTAAAACTAATGGTAAGTGAAATAAATGAAGTAAGCAAGAAGGTCAGCCTACACATGAACTTCAACAAGAGGAAAATCATGTGCCATACCGAAAAAAAGAACACCAAGATCAAAATCTACGACACAGAACGGGAGTAAGTAGATCACAGCATCTACGTAGGACAACAAATTTCTGTGGCGCCCTCAAAAGAAGAAATCAAGCGAATAATCACTCTAGGAAGCCAAGCCTTCGGAAGAGCAAGCTCAACCTTAAAAGATAAGAATATCCCATTAATTCAAAAAAGAGGGTGTTCGACCAATGCATCCTCGCAATAGTCACATGGAGCTGAAACGTGGAACTTAACCAAGAGACAGACCCTTTAAATTGAGAACATTCAACATTCAAACGAACAAATTTTCCTCAACCTCACATGGAGAGACAATAAGACAGCACAATATGACCGGGAGAAGACAGGGGTCAGGGAAATCATAGAATCCATTAAAAATCTATAATGGCAATGGGCTAACGACGTTATAAGAATGGAAGACAACCGATGGCAATCGCAACTCCTGACATGGATCCTCTGAACTTGGCAGAGTATCAGGTGGAGAGACGGTAGTGAAGTGTGGAAAATCCAGGGAAACGACTTTGTCCAACGACGCACGTTAAAAGACTGATGATGATGATGATGATGATATAGATGTACACACACACACACACATATATATATATATATATATATATATATATATATATATATATATATGTGTGTGTGTGTGTGTGTGTGTCGTATCTGAATGGGAGTGTTGATGTGCAGCGATGCATCGCTTGGGGACGTAAGGAAGGAAGCAGAAAGTGTGGAGATAAAGTAAAATCTTCCACTCCATCTTCAATGTCGTAGCCTTAAAACCAATTTTCGTACAACATGCGTTATATTGATTAATCTGTAATTAATACTATGGTGAATCAATTACATGTAAAGTAACTACATCTAATCCAATTACTTTCAGTTATGGATAACAATCATCATCAGTCATTACAAGACTACGACTGATTGATGTATTTTCACTTATCTTCCCATGACAACCGTGAGTCTCTAACCATTGCTATTTTTAACTTTCAAACTTTTTTTCTATTCAATCCAACCATGTTGTTTATGGTTTCCACTTCAGCTTCCTACTTTATAGTTTTCGTCACCCTGATCCTTCGTTGGATCCATGTTAATCCTCTTTCTTTTTTGAATTTTTATTTGACATATGTGATTCGACGTAGGCTCTCTCTGATTTTTGTTACTCTTCATGTTTTGCATCAGTAAGTAATTGTTAGTATACATTCATTGTATAATCGTAATTTTAGGTTCATTTGTAAGATAGTCTATTCATACCAAATGATTTTAGACAATCGTTAGGCGTCGCATTACTTCTCTTCCATGGTCAAGTTTCTTATTAATTACAATGGAAGTCATTGTTAATGAATTCATGTCACATTACATTTTGATATATTCCAACAATCTATCTACAGAGAAATAAATCGTTTTGCAAAATTGAATATCTGCTCCGTCTTTCGACGAGTGATTGTTTGTCGTCAGTTTCAAGGATAAATGAGTAGAAATACCTTTGTTTTATCCATCATTCAACATATTTTTTTCATCTCGAAAAATCTAATGGAATTATAAAAAATACTTTTTTTTTCTATAGTAAATGAATTATTTGCGAGGGATGAACACAACAAATGATAAAACTTTTATATTGATTGATTTTTATCTTATTAATTATATAATCGAGTTTTAAAATGAAATGTTTATGCTGTATTTCAGTATTCGATATATTTTCAATGCAGATTATAAAGATAACACTTCTTAAACATATTCCCCATTAAAATTATGTCACATTTTCTCTCGAAATTTGAATAGTTACGCTCTCTAGGCAGCTCGTATCACAAGTTTTTCCACGTTTTTGATGTCAAAATACACTTTGAGGCGACAAGTATCCAATATGGCGGAACTCACTTCATCATACATTATTTTACTCATAAGCGATTGGAGGTGCAGGGTTCAGGATTTCTCCATGTGCCTGCATCAGTCGGACTTTGATCACGGATAGCTGAGTCCATTTTCCTTCGCTGTTAATCAGTCAGCCAACAATATCAATTAATATCAGGATCTATAAATTATTGTAAACAAACAGATGTAAATATATGTATTATAATGATTCATAATTTAAACTTAAACTTGCATTATTCGACGGTTATGCTTTTAATATTCACTTCCAAAATTACGTAAATGACGTTTTGCAATTTCATAATTCAAGCGTAATATTTTAAAGACATTATCATACGAACACGTATTTACGACTATTTCTCGTGTCTGATGGCTTTTCGGTACCTCGAGGGTTTCTGTGTGTGGAACATGAGACTTTGGTGACGACTGCCAAGTCATAACATTATTGCTCACCTTAGGTCTCTGTTTGGAATCCAAATGACAATTAATAAAATCGGACATCTGGAAACCTGAATGGGACAAACTGTCACTCAGCCTTCAGCAATAACCATCGGGCAACCCGTGTGAAACAGTACACCAATGATTGTGGGCTGGATGGCTAGAAACTTGGGGAGACTGGATGCCACTCAGACTCCAACTGTGACCACAAGGCAACTGGTGTGACTACTACTGCTACTACTACAAATAATAATAATAATAATAATAATAATAATAATATTAATAATAATAATAATATTAATAATAATGATGATGATGATAACCAATAGTTTTACAAACCCTTTGATTACTCAAAGATCAAAGTAGTGAATTAATCGACTGCGTACCTAGAAAGTTCAACGTATTTGAAAAAAAAATAGCACTTACTTCCATTGCAGACTAATGAAAAGGTTAAATCTTCTGAACCTTGGACCATCATGACTCAGATATCAAGGATTCCTGCCTTGGATCTCTGTTTGGAACCCCACTACTGTCTTTCAAAAACTGAAATAAAAAAAAAACGGAAAAAAAACCCACAATAACATTAGTAATAAGATTGAATATCGCTGATGAGTGAACTTGAACATGGCCACGCAAAGGGAAACTGAAAAGAGAAACATAATCTAAAATCATGGCAACCCAAGTCAAATGTACTAGGATAAATTATAACAAAGGCAACAGAAACTACACAAACTGTAAACGTGACTTATTTATGAAAGTGGTGGAACTGTAAAGCACATAACCACTGAAGATAATAAACTAGCCCAGAAGAAGTATGGGAGCAACCCCAACAGCTTAGCAAATGTTATATACTGGAAACTCTACAAATGACTAGGATCCAGCCATAGAGACAAATGGTTCAAGCGAAAATGACATATTGTTCTAGGAAGAGAAGCTGTGCATATCTGTGGAACATTAGCATCCAATCTGACCAACCAATGCAAGCAAAATGACTAAGCTTGCTCGTTGCGTACAGTGAAAAAAGGGAACCAGCTAAAAAATAGACGTGTCAGCGTCTGTACATGAAAAATATAGGAAAATGTCTTGACTTAGCGAGGGAACTGGGGAAAAGCGTGGAACATTAAGACCAGAGTAGTCCAAATAATAGTGAGGGGCCTGGGAACTGTGCCAAATACATTTGGAACAAAGTTGGAGGAACTTGAGAGAAGAATAATAATTCAGACAAGGCAGACCATAGCGCTACTAGGGTCTGCACAAAAACTGAGGAGAGTACTAAGAATATGGGAGTTTCGATCTCAAATCATCAGCAAAGGTCGGACAGGTAGAGTGAAAACGGCATGTGCAGAGGAAGTTTGGGAAAGTTGGTACAGTACAAATCACAGCACTGCTGTGATATGTGGGGATGACGAGAGGCCAGCTGGGGACTTGATACTCCAGTTTTAGGCAATGACCACCAGGCAATGGATGGGAAATTAAAGAAATGCCAGGACTTGGAAAAGGAGCTGACGAAAGTGTGGTACATGGAGGTCAGTAGTACTGATAATATTACTTGCACTGTGAGCCGGAGAAAGGAAGAGAGATTGAGACAATGCTGACGTTAGCACTTCCAGGGGTTCTCTCAAATACTGAGGGGAGTGCTATGAATATAAGATTTAAAACCAAAAGTCACCATTAATGAAAAAGGTATGTATAAGTAAATCAGAGGATGCTGGGAAGAGACAGGCACTATCGTTGCGGTGATATGTGAATACAATGAGTAGGAGGCTTGAGTCATGTCACTCAGCCCACAGCGATGACAATCAGGCTATTTGTGCAAAACTGCAAAAATATTACGAGTTGGCCAAGAAAAAAATGATTTACTAAAACTTTGAACTTTTCTTAAATCTGCGTATCTTTTTCAGTCAAATTCGAATGGAAAAACAATTCTGAAACGTCAACGGTAATTCATGGTCAATGAATTTACGATAAGTATTCACATTTTGGAATCCGTCTGTCACATTTCTGAATCAGCGTAGCTCATACCCTTACCGGAGCTTTTTATCTAAAAAAAAGATACAAATAGTTTTTTCAATAATCATCTACAAAAAAAAAAAGCAAAAGAGAACTCGAAATTTAGGCATTATTGCTTGTAAATGACCAAAGAAACATGTTAAAAAATTAGATAGTGCTTAGTGGTGTACTTATGTAAATTTTCGACCTTGCAGCCCCATTAGAGTGATCAGAAGCGCATATGCGCATACATACTGAATAAGATAGAGGGTTCAGTATCCCTATTAGCAGGTCAGTTGGGCGGGCCATTGATTAGGCTACGTTGATTAGATAACTAAAAAAATTATTTCCACCCAAGAAACTGCGATGATAGACTATGCGTGAAAAGTGAAAAGGAAGGAAGCAGACTTCTCAGCGTGAACGACAATTTTGTTTCTTCGAAACGTGACGTAGAGACAAAAAAAAGAAAACCAGGGAACAGAACAACGAAAAAAAAAAAAAAAACAAACAAACAAAAAACAAAAAAACGGAAATTCAAAAATCATCTGTACGGATTATTTCACAAAACAAATTACAGGATTATCAGATAAAACATGGATATTGTGGCAACAGAGAAACCTGAAGGGAATGAATCACTTCTAATGGTGGCCTAAACCAACACCATAAGAACTAATTATATGAAGACCAAGATAGAAATAACACAGAAGAAACAGTCAGTGTAGGGTATAAGAAGGTAGAAACAGGAGAATCGATCACATAATAAACGAATGCTGCAAGTCAGATGAGGAAAAGGTAGAAAAGTTGGCATAATTGGGTGAGTTATGTGACCAACCAAGCCGTGTAAACGAATATGACTTAGCCATACAAATCAATGCTATCTGCTCACTTCAGAATACGATTTGGAGGATGAAGAACATAGACACAGGCTCTTCTTTGACCGCGAGACTTAATTGGATAACTTGAACCAAACTGGAAAACCTGATCCAGTTTTCTGGGACAAGAAGAAAATAATGAGCAAGATAATGGATTCCATGGGACCGCAGAGTAAATTGAAAAATGGCACTCAATAGAAACAGTCGGGTGCCCAATATCCCTTTGCAGTATACCGTGTTGGGGGTGATTAATAAAAAAAGAAAGAACTGGAATAAATAAGTTACTTTGCTAGATTTTGTTTGACCAATGAACACTTTTATTTTCATGAAATGAACGGGCATAAAGTCCTCATCTACTGCATATAAACTTTCATTGGAAATTGGACCCCCACTGAAATCTCTTAAGTCGAAGTTAGGTCTAGGTAGCAGTGGGGGGGATGGGGGGCTGTTTTGTTTCTAGAGTTTGTTAGTTTTTTTTGTTGTTTTCTTTATTTCTGGTTAATTTCTTTGGGGGGTATTTAGGGGTTAATTGAAATATTATACGAAATTGGTGCACATTCAGAGATTTTTGAGCTATTTTTTACTAAAGTTTGGGCATAAGGGACATTACAATCAGGTAATACAGTGTTGGATGAATGGGTAAGCCATTGGAGAATATGGTGGAAAATATCACAAACAATGTGGAAATGAATAAATAAATTCAGAAAATTCAACAATACTCATCTAAATTTGCAGCAATTCCAGTTGGTCTGGGGACTTCATTTTAGCAGTTGAAAAAGTTTGAATTTTTTCATCTTTCGTTGCTAAATATTTCATGGCTGTCTCCCAGCAAGAATTTATTACTTAGATTAGATGGAACACAAACCAATCCAACACTAGATTTGTTTGTTTTTATGGCATGTGGACCGAATACAAGGTGAATGCTCAGAAATTCAGCCATTTAGCTCCATTGGTGTGGCGTATACAACACATAGAGACACAGATACACATATATACAGACGGACACACACACATACACACACACACACACACACATACACACATACACACACATACCAGACCAACTTGAAAGCTGAACAATTTTTTTTGAGAATTTTGGTTCACTGAAACAGAATACGTATCTGGTCTTCCATAGAAAAGTGAAGTGAAACTTTGGTTTATAAAGGTGAAAAGATTGCCAACCGAAGGCTAAAAATGAGGAAGAATCGGAATCACTCAGCAATACTGAAAACATGTTAGAATACTGAACGGAGTGCTGCAGTTTGTGAAACTTATCATTACTTGATATTCAATGCAACTGACTTGTTAAAACTGGTGTAAGAATGAGTACAATGATAAATATTGATCGAATATTATTTTGACCTTCATAATTGGGATTATACAAAATTAGTCAATGTGATAATCGCATGCATATAAGATAACCCTCTGCAGCGAAATTCACAACAGTACTCATGAGAATTGGAAACCAAACTTGCACTTTGGTAGAAGTGGAGGAGATTACTGCAAGGCTTGTAGCATATGTTATAAAGGGGCCAAAACTGAAAGAAATGATTAATATAAAACATACTTTTTTTTCTACTTGCATAATTAAGTAACTATCCTTTCTCATTTGTTATAGTCCCAGATAATACGTCAAATATATCTGACATTAACTTTTTTCTTTTCAATCATAATGCAACGGCTAAGAGTTGAATTTTGAACATCTCCTAATGTATGCATCTGATGTGTATCACATTGAAAGTATGCTGTCATTAAATCAAAGGAATAACTGAATAAAATAGTTAACCTATAACACTGTAATTTATCAAAGTAAAGTACTATAGTGATAGCAGATCACTGAATTAAGATTAATCGCTTGCAATCATTTTGCACGGGATTCCTGGAATAGCAAGGACATAGCATACGGGCCGTTTGCAGCATAGTTTTATTCCGGAACTTCAAATATGGGAGAGAGCGAAAACGAAATTCCACTTTACTGCTAACCAAGGAGTGAGAAATAAGTCGAGTACAAAAATGTTATCCAATGAAAATGTGATCTTAAATGCAATAGCACTCAATAGCACTCCAGACCAAAAAATAACAGAAGACAAAAACAGATGAAAGAAAAAAGGATTTAGTAACTGAAAAAATGTCATTGCGACTGAAATGATATTCTTTTTAATGGAAAATGAGATTCACACATACACACACACATATATACATATAAACACGCACATACATATACATACACACACACACACATACATAGGCATATTTCTGCACGCCCTTACTCATATATATATATATATATATATATATATATGTGTATATATATATATATATATGCATACGCCTCTCAATATATATATGTATGTATATATATAGACGTAAGGGGAAAAATTAGGAAAATGAAAGAGAGAGAGGGAGAAGGTGAGGAAGGAAGCTATGTAGAGTGACAGTTCCATTAAAGATTTCACCGATCCGTATTGGTCTTTCCCCCTACAGAGTTTTGCCAAATACCGGCAAAACAAGGAAACATGTGGATCAGATGTCTGTGACGTGACACAAAATTGACAGGTAAGCAAAACATAAAAAATACATAGAAACCTATTCCGTTAGTAGAAAACACTCCCAAATTTCTCCAGTCTCCAACTATCCTGCTTTCCAATTTTTCTCTTGTGTTTTACTTCCATGTCTAAGTCTTTTAACCAATGCTTTACAGAAGCTTTTTCTTGTTTTCTATTCGAATTTATCCAAGCAACATGAACACCAATCAGATTGGTTCCTTTCCCCAAAAGTACGTTGCAATTTATTTCAAGAAAAAACATTTTAGTCTGAAGAGGAAATCAAAAATAAGTAAATTAGTACCAAGTTTTTAAAATGTAAGCAACGATTTTTAAAAGGATTTTAATCGATATTTGATACTTACTAACAATCTGTGCATATTTACGTACGCAATATAATGCATACGCTTAATATACATACGTGCATATAATCATTCTTGTTTATATAAAATGTAAAATATTTGTACACATATGCCGATACACGTTTTTAGGTGACCATGGTTTCATATCCCTCTTTCTCTCTCTGTATCTCTCTGTCTCTCTCTGTCTCTTTATATATACATATATATATACACACACACACTCGCACACACAAACACACACACACACACACATATATATATATATATATATATACATATATATATATATATATCTGGTCAGCTTGTATTTAAAAGGATGTCAAGTTGAAGGAGACGAAAAAGCCCGAGAATAAATGAGATGAGATTTAGGATTGGAAGCAGTTATTTGGTCATCACATTGCCGGCAGCTATTTCGCTAAATGGTAAGTGCATTGCCACATTGAAGCGGCTATCGTATTGGTTGCTAGTTCAATTACTGCAGCCGCCCCATTTTCTTCAATTGTTCATTCTATTCACATCGTCTAAATTGAATGGTTTATTAACAGTGTAACGATGGTTGACCATTTCCAAAATGTTTCTACATGATATAACGCAATTTATAATTCATATATAGGTATATATTACATTGGAGAGGATTCAAATTAACACCTTCCCTAAGTCGATCTTCAGTAAATACAAGAGTGTACAGATTGGTGTTTATATGTATGGATCCCATGACCAGCTATACTAGAATGTTGTCCACGTTTGAATTAAACCTAATGATCATAAGTGTAGGGTTGCGATCTTTTGATTTCATTTGAACTGTGTCGTTTCAGTCCCGAGCAAATGTGTCTTTGTCAAAAGGCGTGTCTGTAAGCAAAGTGTCGTTGATTAGTTGTGCTCGGGTGGATTTCATCTTATTCGATATCAAGTTTCATGTTTGTATATAGGTCGATTTGCTGACTGATATGTATGCATACTTGCGAATAGGGTTTGACACATTTATTAGATTAAGGAGATAACTTAGAAAGCCGAAATCGAGTTTTGTATCGGCCCTGAGTCTCAATATACACTCATGCAAACACAAACACACACACACCCCCACCCCACCCCACACACACACACATATATATATATATATATATATATATATATACATATATATACATATATATATATACATATAATAAGAATATACTTACAATAGAATGTACGTAAAAGTAAAAACAAAACAAGTGAATTCATAGAACTGGTCACAGAGCCTCAGTTCATCACATGTTCTTCAAACCATTTATGCAAGATACTCGAATCTAGGTTTTTGCAACAAAACATTGGTACTACAAAAAACAAAAACTAAAATATCATCGCGCTTTTTGCTGTTTCAACATAACTACTATTGAGTCACTTTAGCAACGACTTTCGAACCGACCAAGTGACATGCCAAGTGATGTGGTATTATTCCTTTCTCTTTAGTTTTCTGTTGTCAGCAATACGCAACTTGGCTTCGAAACTCACAGATCTCCACTCCATAACAAAGAACATTTTTTTTAGGAAAAAAATGATTATGTATTTGCCGCAATACTGAAGACATACGCTAACGCACAACCATAGCTCTATACAAGGGTTATCCGATTCAGTGTGAAAACCTCTGTATCCTTCCTTTTTCCCAGAAAGCAAACGTCTGCTAAGCTTATCATTATACACCACTCTTATACGCCACTAGGATAAAGAAATGAAAATGAGTAGAAAAGATTATGTTATGCCAATATTCAAAATTGAAATAGCCAGCCAACCCCCAAAATTTAGCCTTTAGCACCGATAGGGAATGCCTGAATATTCTAGAAGCAAGTGCGGCTATAGGCGTCTTTAACTATTTTTGAGGTATCGATGTGATCTGCAGTTTAAAAATGGGAAAATGCTACACAGGTCTGGTTAGTCACTCTATCGAAACCATCATCAGACAAAGCTCATGCCGTGCTGGGGGTGATCGATTGAAACATTGGAAGGGTCAATCATCAAGTCTTAAGTCAATTCCCTTACATTTTGTTTGTCTGTGATCACTAGAAAACTCTTAATCTCCAAAAGACGATCAGACACAAAAGAATAATCAATTTAGCATGAATTTACATCGTCAATTTAACCCTTAACCGAAAGCCTATTTAGGCAGGAGGGTTTTAAAAGGAATGATGTTTTTCATAGACATGACAAAGAGTAAATGCTTCGATTTCCAAACACTCTCTCATCATTTGTGCTGCTTGCAATTGTGATTCATACATCCATACATATACAGCCAGACCAACATGAAAACTGAAGAAACCTACGTTGACAGTTTGGTGACAGTTTTGTTTATCAGTTTCTAGTGAATAAAAGAATAAAACAATTCCATTCCAAACGAAAAATCTTCATAATCAATTTCTTGAAAATCGTGTTGAGAATCTGATTATTTCCTTCGTGTTATTAGCTGTGCATATATCATAATTGAATTTTAGAAAAGTTTTTGTGGCATACTTGAATGTTGGATTCTCATCATATGATAAGAACAGCAAGCATTCTGAAAACATTTTAAAGATTTGTATTTGCAGTATGAAGACAGGGAGAGCATGCATTAAATCATATGATCTATTGTGACCTAACAAAGTGGCTGAGATATTTGCGTACTCAAAGGTGTCAATATTAGTATGTGTTAGTTCTTTGAATGATAGAAATTCCGGAGGTTGTACGTCTCGATTATGACTTCCAGTGGTCCAACAACTGAAATGGAATCTGGTAGTATTAAATTGAGATTCCGCTTCCAGGGGTTTGAACTATGAATTAGCACTTTGTAAAATTGATTTTCAAGATGAATATGTAAAATCCAAACTAAATTTTTGAACCAAATTAAAGATTATGAAACTCGTCATCATTCGATCATATATATATATATATATATATATATATATATATATATATATATATAACTTGGACCATATTATGGTATAAAAAAATTGAATGTTTCGTCCAGTAACTCTTTTCTGAGCTCTATTCAAGTCAAATACACCGCAACTAATAAATATATAAATTTTCATACCATACAAATACCCATTGCTCCCACTGTAATCCACACTTGATACATTGCACTTGGCAGTTTGGGTGAAGAGAAATAACTTATATTCATTATAGTATTTTAAATATTATAGGAACGTATATGAAATAGTAATACTCTATTCCTTACACTTTAATTTTTGCTCTTAGATGGTCCTAAGTCAGGTCGGATTATTGGGCCCAGAGTAGACTTTGGATTCTAAATATCAAGGTATTTAGGTTAACCTCATTTGAAAGAATATTACCACACAATATTCACACCCGGTTCTTCGTGGCAGCGTACTAAGCTTAGTAAAAAGGCAGACATAAGTTCTATGTTTGACTTCTAGTCGTCTCGCCTAGGTCCCATCGGTTAAAAATTACAAGCAAAATTGCAACTTTAGTAACCAAAGTAACGACCAGGATATGATGATTCAAAATCTATTTTTTTTGAAATGAACAAGCACATTTATACAATTGCAATCACTGCACTAACTAAGAATAGCAATTATGTACAGATATTATCGTCTTAACAAGAAATTCGAAAAAATGGTCCTCATCATTCAGGAAGTAAGATTGTGTAGCACAATGCCATCTGAATTGACTCAGAAACAATGGAAATCATACTATTCGACGGGGAGTTTTTGTTTTTGTTTTCTATACCATGTTTTCTTAATGTTATTATCGAGTAGTGGCTACCCTACAAATGGAAAGTCCACGTAAATTGGAACAGGACCGTTGATTTAAGACTACCGTCAAGTTTGAAACGTGTTTAGAGTTTCAAGTTAGTAAGTGTGAATAGTGTTCTTATCCTCAAGCCGTCCTTACTTGCGCTTTCAATATCATAGTACTACTTATTTGGCCTGTTTACTTGATGTGAAATAGAGTCAGAAGTGACAAGTGACTGAAATGGTGTCAATTTACCCATAGCTGTCGGTGTGATGGGTGAATGCCTCCCCAAGGGTTTCAGGTATGAGTGAACACGAACTGCTCCATGTTGTGCTTGAACCCAGCTACATACTTAATTGCTTTATTAAAAATACAAATTTGACTTCATGCATCCTCCCAATTTATCTTCATAGTAAAATTGGAACAGTTGATTGACATTTAAATTTTTTCAAACATTTGAACTGTTTTTTCCATCTTCTGAAAACAGCATTTTTGCTCAACCATTTTCTGGCCTCCACCAACAATTGGTAATAATGGAAGTAGTTTATTTCAATAGAAGATAGAAACAAAACAGTAGTCGTTAAAATAATGCAGCCTTCACTTTTACGGATTACACGGCTATAGAAGACTAGAAAATGGTTTCTCTGGAATGTTGTTCAAACATTATCTAGAACATGGTTTATAAATTCCTCGAGAACCACTGCCTTGATCTCAACACCAAAATGCTTCATATATCTTGAGGAAAATAACTTTGTACAATGGCCCGTTGTTGAGAATTTGCTGTGTATACTCACAGATTCAATTGCAGGGAGATGATAAGATTGTCCACGCAGTGTCAGTTTTTCTTTCAGTCTTCCGTCTTTTTTATGGTCCACCCTCGGTCCAAATCTGGAAATCACGTTCCTCACTATAACGACAATAACAATAACAAGGTAAATTATCAACCAATCCAAAGAAAATCTCGTTGTTCGTCGATCCCAACAACCAAACTGATGAATAAAATTAGCCTTTCTTTACCGTGAATGATTGTGCACCGACAGTTTTACTGACTGAGCCGAACTGACGAGTCAATCATATTTCCTTACTAAAATTTGATATTTTTACCCAAGTGATCGTTTGGTAACTCTCTCATCCAAAGGATCACTCGGCCAAATCTTGGATAACTGCAAAAACTTATATTAAAAGTGTGTAAGGACTTATTTTTTTCCGATGAATATATATTTACTAGAAAATAACAAATATTTCTTTATAATTCTACATTTGTTATTGTATATACCATTTATTGTATAAATATGCCTGAAATCTGTGAAATTTTTACTTTTATTCTTAATAGAAAATGAATGAATACTTAGTTTAAGTGTGAACAGGGGTCCATTTAATCAAATCAAAGATCTAAAAGAACTATTTTTAACAATCAAAAGGTAATGTAATTAAAGTTTAATGAAAGAATGAGTAAATTAGCAAATCTGGATTTTCACTCATTCTGCTGTCATATATATATATATATATATATATATATATATATATATATAACAAATGTTACTGTGATGGTCATCAGTTAGGATGTAGGAATACTGTTTGAACCCGTAGTATCTTGGCTTGTTTACAATCGATTTCCATTTGCTGTTTTTTTTCTTTTTATTCTGCTAATTTGGGAGCATCCCTTAACTTTCAGGGGAAACAAACCCTGTTTATCCTAAAATGAAGGGTATACAGCCATCGCATCATTCTGATAGTCACTTATCGATAAAGAATGTGGAACTTAACCAAAAGATTTTCCCTCTAACTGAGAAACATTCAACCTACACCAGAGAGAATCATGCTAAACATGGAGATGTCACAGGATAGCACAATATATTGGAATAAAAACAGGAGTCAGAGATACCATGGAATTGATCAAAAAAAGCAAATGGTTTCGAGAATGTCGGACAACTGCTGGAGATTGAGACCCGCAACGTTTATTCCCAGAGTTCACATGCGAAACCATGGCTGACAAAAAAAAACAAAAAAAACAGATGATGTGACGAACTATACAAGTTCAGAAAGTACTGGTTCCACGACGCCAATGATTGAGAGGTCTGGAAAAAAATCAGTAAAGGTCTATGACCAAAAAGAAATGCATTGTTCTTCTTGTTGTTGATGAAAATGATGATGATGATGATGACGTTCTCCCTGTTTTTCCTCATCTTTTCTTTATAGCCTTCCAATTCTTGAACTTCTTTTCCTCAAGTCCTCCTGTTTTTCGCTTCTATCGACTTCTTTTGCATTTAACTCTCATCATTTTGTCCTCTTTTTCCGTCATTTTCTTTCTTTTTTTTCAAACGTTTCCCTTCTTTTTCATCCTTTCCTCTCATTCAGAATCCAATTTTAGTAATTCAATTCCCGAAACAGAAACCAAACCCGACTACACAATACACTAACCAATCGATATTAACCAAGAGAAATCAATCCGCTGGGATGAAAAAATGTCTATACTTTGGTTATGGCAGGCCAAAAGGGCAAAAATAAGTTTTGAAAATACGAGTAAGGCACTGCACGACCTACTTGTCTCTCCAATTGAGACCCAATATTCCGTCTGCTGTAGTACCATCCAGGGAGGAAAACAACCTAGATGGATATCTTGAGACCGAATTGCATTTCTACTGCAGGTTCATTACGGATCATGAGATTCTCTTGAGGGGGACATCAACGGGACTTGTGGTGAGTATCTTCTCCATTCGTTGCTCTCAAAACCAGACTCATCATTATTTTCCGCCCTTGTTTAGCCACAACCGGTATATGGATATATCTATTTTACTGCCTTATTCAAGACCAACTATCCATGTTTCTTATTTTGTTATGGTACTCCATTTTTTTGTGTTTTGCTCCTATATTTTTTAGAATATAAGAACAAATAATTAATGATTAAACCGTAAAAATTATTCAAGATTTCAAAGAGCCAGTTCCAAAAGAAACAGTGCACTTGAAGTTACTATAAGTTTTGTTAGTGCACTGTTTCTTTTGGAACACCCTATATTAAAGAATGTTACTACTACTACTACTACTACTACTACTACTGCTACTACTACTACTACTACTACTCGTGATGATGATGATAATAATAATAATAATAATAATAATAATAATAATAATAATAATAATAATAATAATAATAATGATAATAATACCAGTAGCAGCAAGAGAACTACCAAAGAGTATGAAATAGGCAAGAGAGTTGGGATGGATGATCCATTGAGAATTGTGCAAACAACGACCATTCGACCATACAGTCCAATGGAATATGCGAAACCAGAATCATGTTCAAAGGATCAAAAACACAGACTCCTTCAATCGTTTGAAATTTGATGCAGGTCATTAAATCCTAACTTGAATTATAGATGTAGTGAACAAAGATAGAAAAACGAGTTTGGCCGTAGATTTAATTGTTCCCGCTGACCACAGTGTGAAAAAATAAGTAAACAGAAATCAGTAATATTGCACCGAAACACTTTGAACAAGTAGTTTGGAAGTGAATCACCATTTGTGACGAGTTGTGTCTATTTTTGTTCCCCTTTTACTATGCATATTAGTTTCATTCTTATAATGTGTGATTCAAAAGTTTCATCTCTGAGTTCACACAGGTTTATCCTGTTCTATCCATTGTTTGTCATTGAGGATATAAGGACATGATGTACTTGCAAATGTCCAGTCCGTTCTTTGTATTCTTACCGACCCAAGCTATAACGCATAATGACTGTCTGAATCCTTCGGATTTTTATTTTGTCCAAACTTTTTTCTACATTACAATGTAGTTCTAAAAACATGGCATTGACTCTCATGTTCCACAGATCATTTACTCGTCGGCTTGATTTTATCCTTTAAATTCTCCTATTAATCACCATCAGAGACAACAAGATTTAACGATGATGTCAGGTTCAGGGGATTCTTATATTCACTAACCCTTTTTTAGCCCTAGGTATAAACAACATTCTTAATGTTCAGTCTTGATACTGAGCCCATATACTCTTCTCGAGGACAAAGAAAAGTGTTTTTTTTAATAGCCCCTGGATAGGTTCAAAAATGAGTTTCAATCGGCAATATAAGTTCATCTTGAATAGATCTCTTAGCGTGCATCTAAAAGATTTCTCTTTGATGATGACTGCACAATAATATGTATATATAGACTTTGCACAAAGAAGGGCACGAAAAAGAGCACGAAGATGTTGTATAGAATGTTAGTAGAGTTGATAGTACTATTTTTGTCGAAGCCTTATTTATACACAGCGACAGTAAGGGAGCTCATCTATGTATCAGCTTTTTAGTAGAGAACACACCTTTCATTGTAGAAACTTCAAATGTTGTGAGCATTCTCCTCTTGGGGACAAGGGAAATGTTTTTTAATCTTCTTTGTTTTTCCCAAATCTCCATACTGTAAGGAACGTGTTGCCAGTGTTGCCAATTTAGCAAGATTCTTGTTTTGGTATGCATTAAAGTAGCACAGGCGAGCTTCAACATTTTGGCCACCTGATGATGTTTTAGACCATTTTCGGAAAGTTTTTGGCACTCTTGGGCATTCTTAGTATCTTTTCAAGTATTTTGGCTTTTTTCGGATATCACTTTGAAAATATGACGCTTTTTGTCATTCAGACTAGTTATGTTTGAGTTAGGAACGCTTGATATTGTTGTTTGAAAAGAAATGCTTGGAAGGATAATTTTTTCTTGGATGATTTGTTGATGTTGGGTGGTTTTGATTCATGAATTCGTAAATTCCCTTGGAACTCTTGTTTCGTTAATCTATTGTCATTTCCTCTGTAATCGTAAAGGTTTTGTTCTCCTTAACCTTTCTTATCAATGTTGCCTATTGATCGTGATGAGCAATCTAGTTACCTCAACCAGATAGAGCTCATGAGTTATATACGGCGGCAAATTTATTCAGCTCTTTGTTCTCACTGTGTGTTCACACTTCAGGTTTTGTGAGGCTTTATTGCTCAATGATATTTCAAATCTAAAATAGTTCCACTCCTTTTATATTGAAGTTCACAGACACATAATTCCATTATTCAACATATCTAACAGCGTTTGAAGGCTTCAAGGAATTTAACGGTTAAATACTGCCTCCCTTGTATTAATAAAAACAAAACTGTCACCAGAACTGTCAACATGTCGGTGATTATGTATCACGCATAAATGGTGTTAAAGGACTAAAAATGTAAAAAAATTACACTTCACTGTGCCGAGGGATTGTTTTTGAGAATCCAGTCCCCTAAACGAGTTTCTTGTGAAGGTCCAATCTGCAATGTAAATTTATGCTTAATTGCCCCCTTAATTAGTGTCCATTTACATTCATGCTCCTTTTCCCCCAAAATTCATATTTTCTAGTGATCGTTGTCCAACAAAAGGCAAGAAAAATTACTCATCAATTGTTTACTCTTTTTTTAACTATTTCAATTGATCACCTCAAATTAGGCATGCTGCCAAGAAACGTTGATCACCTGACAGTTTCTATGGAGTTAGTAACCAGACCTATTTTCAATTTCTTTTGATAACGTAATCGTTTTCACGATTTTATTTTGCATTCAATACTTCCTAGGCATCGCTGAGTAATTTATTTTATAATAGTTTCCTCATTCCTCTGGGCTTCAGCCATTTGTTATTTTGACATTTCGTTTACAGTTGTTTTTAAAAATATTTAATGAAGAATTATAGATCGAATCATCAGGTAGAAGAATATTTCATCTCTTGGGAACATTCAAGAAATGTAAGCCATCATAACGATCACTTCGTAAAGTGAATTTCCTTTAGTCATATGGGAGTGTATTTTTTTTATGTAAACCAATATAGATACTGTATGCAAGGCATCGAAAAGCTTTCTTTTAGAACATTGCACATGACGAGAGATTTCTATACAGGGGAACAGACAATAATGCCTCTCTCATGGAATATCTCTGTTTGGATGTCAATAGCTCAAGAGAGATTTTCATATTTTGAGTTGCAGGGACAATGTTTTCCTCTTCAAAAACAAATCTATGTATTGCACTGTTCTTTCAATGGTTTTAAAACCTATGGTGTATTTTTATTTCCCTCTTTTTTCAATTGAATTCACGGAAAAAAATTCCATTTTACTGTTCTTTTCATTGACGATTTCAATATCAGTTCAGGCAACATCTATCAATTATACATTTGTACTGAAAAGTAGTAAACAATTCTCTAATCCTCAGGAGGGAGATGGAGAGCAATTTAATTGAAAAGTGTGAGCAAGAATCATAATGAAATGATTGGATTTATCGAAATATGCGTAGCTGATATGCAGCCAAAGGGAATTTTTCAATGCAAAAAATTTCTGGGTGACCTACGAGGGTAATAGAGCGTACCAAAAGGTGGATGAGAGGAGATGTATCAAAAAAACATTTATCACTGCAAACCAACCGGAAGGGTAAGCATTACCCGTTGCAAACAACTTCATCTGATGTAGCAAATTGTATTCTTGGAAAAGGATCTTGAGCTGTAGATTCATAATATTTTGAAGAAACTGTTGATGAAAAAGAAACATTTGTTGAAGTGTAAGAAATTATATAATAAAACAAACGATTGGATTCAAGGGGATTTATCTATCATAAATCCAACTCTTATCTTTTTCAACAATCAAGTATGTACGTAAGAAAACCACGAGGATCATACCCAACTGGTCAATTAAAAAAATACTTATCACGCAATGATCTCATGCAGTGTCAGTCAAAGATGATCGTATTTTCTGACAATGAATCCAGCAAGGAACTGAACTGTCGCATCTATTACCATTCATGCATGTAGGAGACAACAAAGTTTTTATTCAATATGTTGCTACATACCATTAAACGTATAGAGAATGAATCAAGTATTATGATATCAAGATATTGGAATGAACGCCCAACACATCAGACGTCAATCCAGTCGAGAATCTGTGGAATATTATGAAAAACCTTAGCAATTATTGGAATCTCCACTAAATAGTATCTAAAAAATTCTGCTACAAAAAGTCAATGGTGACATGTACAATACTTTTATGGCATTGCTGTCCCCCAAAGTCAAAACTGACAGGAAACAATTATATTCGTCGTAGATACTATCCATTTAATTTAAGTTAATACGTATATATTTTCTGCTCACAATAAAACAATGCAAAATAATAAAATAAAATCTAATTTTCCTGACTTGGGATAGAAGTTTCTAACTTTCTACAAGATTCTGTAACAGAAACGATAGTTTAAGTTCTGAAATCCAAAGAATTTTATTTTTGCTTCAAATGCTCAGACATATATTTTCTTCAAATGCTCAGACATATATTTGAAGATATTTTTCTAAGTATTCACTGTGCTAATGACATATGTAGTCCTCATAAAAAAAAAAACTTTTGGCAACCTTTGTAACTAATGGTATTTTACTTTTGTTGACTTCATACATATGCACCGCTTATCAAACTCTTTAGGTACTTCGTATTAATTAACTGCATTTAATCGGAGATGATCTCCAGAAGACTAGTCTACGAGAATGAAGGAATTAAAATGGACGGCGAGTATCAGAGCGACCCCTAGATTTGCCGACGACATTGCCCTTTTCGCAGAGAACCTACACAACCTCGAACTAGAGATGGATGAACAAAATTGCGAGGGCAAGAAAGTCAGCCTACACATGAACATCAGCAAGACGGAGATCATGTACAACAACCACATCGGAGATTAAAACACTAAGATCAAGATCGAGGACATAGAACAGGAGAAAGTAGATCACTACATCTACCTAAGACAACGAATCTCCATAAGACCCTCAAAAGAAGAAGAAATCAAGCAAAGAATCTCGCTAGGATGGCAAACCATTGGCAGAGCAAGATCAACCTTCAAAAATGAGAAAATCTCATTAATATTAAAAAGAAGGGTGTATAACCAATGCCTCCTTTCCAATAGTAACATATGGAGCTGAAACACGGAACTTAACCAAGAAACAGATCCACAAGTTGAAAACCATGTAACGAGCACATAAAAGAATTATGCAGGGCCTCACATGGAGAGACCACAAGACTGCACAGACATCCAGGAAAAGTCAGGGACATCGTAAGATCGATTATAAATCTCAAATGGCAGTGGGCTGGCCATGTTGCAAGAATGGTAGACAACCGATAGACATCGTGACTCAAGAGATCACATGTGCAACAAAGGCTGGTAGAATATTAGATGGAGAGACGAACTAGACAAATTCAGAGAATACTTGCCCCGCAACACTTATGATAGAGAAGTGTGGCGAATCCTGGGGAAGGTCTATGTCCACCGACAGATGTTGAAGGACTGATGATGGTGACTCTGGAATATTATCAAAATGTTTTTGTATTCTCTATTCTGGTTTATTTTGCTCTATTTTTTTTAAAATTTGCTATACGATTCATAACAGACGATTTACTTTCTTGATCCGTAATCATATCATTTCAATGTATTTTTTGCGACATCTGATATTTCTCTAGAGATACCCATATCCTACGGATAGATCATATTTTTCCATTAGATTAAACGTTTGCTCGAATACTATAGATTACAGAGCTCAAAGGTGATTTATTAAAATAGTAAATCAAGGTGCCATTTCCATCTACTTATTTCACACCACTGGTGTAATTTATCATTTGGTATTGATAGATCTACAGAATATATGATGCTGAGTTTCCGTTAAAATAAATTTCAGGAAGTTTGTAGGTGCTGTATTTTTGCTTTTTTGTAACATTGTTTCTGTTGTAATTCTATTCTTCAGTTAGTTCCCTTTATTTTTGAGCAAATTTAGTTGTTATAGTTTGATCTGCATTATCCATTTTTGTTATTCTCTTTCTCTCTCTTGAAATAGAGCTGATCGAGATTTTAGACTATTAGATCTCAATCTTACCACGGAATATTTAAGGTTTGCCATGTATTCTTTTTGAAGAAAACCCTGCCAAATTAACTTTTTAGGAATAACAGCAATGAAACACTTCAATTTTTTCTTTCAACATGAGTTGAAAATTGTAGGTCTTTTGTTGGGAAATCATGAACATCTTCGTGAATTATTTTATTTCTCTTTCTCATGGATTTTTCAGCTTCGAAATTCCCATATTCATTCATTGCTTCAAGCAGTTAGAATTTCTGGATCCAAATCGTCTATACTAACGGTTTTACATCTCTTGATATATCAGCTATCACATAATAATCCCTTTTTTCCAGTGCACAAAAATGTTCTCCTTGGTCTCAGGAGATTTTGCTACATAAATCTAGATCCAATAACGATATTCTGGAAACGCATTTATTATATATATATATATATATATATATATATATATATATATATATATATATATATATATATATATATATATATATATATATACACACACACACACATATATACATATATATATATACATATATATATATACATATATATAGATTGTAGTTTCCTTATCCTCTTTATAACTATAATGGCTTCATCTACCACACTATCCTTATGCAAATATTTCCATCTTTATGTAATTACTCTGATTTGGGCAGTAACTATTAATTCCAATATCACTATTAAACTTTCATCCCAGTGAAAGGCTCAAGTTTAACAAAACAAACGACAATCTTTACCTATTTGTTGAAAAAAAGTCTTCACTGTTCGTCTGTCCCGTCACTTCAATATATTAATATAACTTTCTGAAACCATGGAATGAAATCATGGCCAATAGATGGCTGCGCAGCCTTCTTACTGCCTGACAAATATTGCATTTCTAAGAAAAAAACATTACAAATGCTTTGAATGATTACGAATATATATATATATATATATATATATATATATATATATATGTATATATATATATATATATGTATATATATATATATATATATATATGTATATATATATATATATATATATATATATATATATATATATATATGCAAATTCTCCTAACTTTGTATGTACAAGTTAATTAGAATCTGATAGTAAATACATTAAAACTAAAAAAATGTAATATACATACATATATATATATATATATATATATATATATATATATATATATATATATATATATATATATATATATATATATATATATATATAATACAAAAGTATGAAAGTAGGAGTGACATTTGACCTTACTGCAGCTAGGCTTGTTTGACTATGTCATGAATGTCCTTTATGTTATATCTTCCGGTGAAATCGTGACGTGTACTTGAAAAAGTTCAAGTCGGAATCGATTTTATCATCTTCAATCAGAAATACGAAATTCTTTGATCAATCGATTTTACTGCACCCATTCTGAAAATACTTATGGATGGAGAACCTGAAAGATGTTATTGATTTTGTTCAATTTAATTATATTCAGGGTTTCATCACATAAATAATGTTTATTTCATAAAACTCTTCAAATTAGAGTCCCAAATTAACAGATAAATTATAAACGTTAACGTGACAAAAACACATTTTATTTCCCATGGGGAGATGCTTCGATAGCTTTGAATCAAGTGAATATATAACGAATATCTTTTGTTGTCTTACGTCTGCAATATACTTATCATTAAAAATACGGATGATATCTGGTAAATTCGCTTCTTGCCGATGGAGCAGAAGAAAAGAAAGAAAAATTGGGTGACTAGACGTTTTATCTAAAGGACTAACGAAAAGTGAGGGCACAAAATGAAAGGCTGTTTTGTCAATACAAACAAAAGAACGACCTTGGTGTGCCTCATCCAAGGGGCAGGCCTCGGCGATTTGTATGGATATCTTAAGAATGTCAGTCGTCAAGAGCTTCAATGTGGTCAGGAGGAAAACAGAGGGTGATACATTTGTCATCAACTCGACTGAAGGACATCTAATTGGGCATCAAATCACCTTGAGGGAACTCTACTCCCTGAAGCTTTTCTTTGTCTATCATGCATGACTGCTAAACCTGGACGCCAAACCAGAGACACGTCTGGCAGCTTGTGCATTTCCACTTGAGAGCCCAATCATTGGAATTTGATGGGATGGGGTCACAAACGTTGGAACGCTGAAGTTCTGGATAGATTTGGCCTCTGCTGTTTGAAGGTCATGATCTAAAATAAACATTTCCACTACGGATGGTCGATAAAATGTCAAAAAAAATTATTGTTATTATAAAAAAATATTAAAGATATCAACATCCTTTCGTAATTATTCAACGTATGATAAAAACATGACTATTTTGAATGAATGATAAGTCAAATAAAAAAAAGAGAATTATACTTCCAATTTATTCGGATTAAAATTATTTCTGTTATTATGAAAGGAAATATCAATTTATATTCACTTTTTGGATATGAAAAAAATTGAAAAGATAAAATGAAAATCAATTCAATGAAGAACAACAATTGGTAAATTGATAGATGTTTGGCAATTTTAACTCCCAAGTTAAAATGCTTGCTAATATTATGCATCTGAAAATGGATACCATGTGTAATCTGCTAACATTAATGCAATTTTACATTGCAAATGCTAGAAATTCATTTTTCATTTGATATTAGATACTACGATAGGGTTGTGTGAAATTTATAACATCAAGAACAATCAAACCTTACTGGGGTCTGAATATTATATTCCTTAAAAAGTTATTAGCTTAAGTTTGGATTTCCATTGAATAATTTTTGATCTACGTGATCTTTGGAGAGAGCTTATTTAGGTGCAATGACAGTAAAAGGGATTATGTCGAACAGATAACATTTAATGTGTGGAAAATACTTCATGCTTCATTATAATTAAGATTCATTCATGTAGCTGCGTATTGAGTAGAGCTTCATCCATATTAAGCCAGAGGGCGAATCGAAAAACAGTTATGAAGATTGTATTAGTTAAATCTGTAAAATACCTACCCTGAAATTCAGCATTCCAAATCATAGCATTTATTGGAGCTCAAGCAGCAACCATTTTGTCAGTAGGAAATACGTAACGCTCACAAGATACGGAAAATATCTCTTTCAGATTCAATGTCCTCCAACTGATAGGTACCAGGCAAGGTCACATGTGTTTTTCAATACATTTAACTACAATTGAATAAAATTCTCTCTCTATGTAAGTACTTTGATTAATCAACTACTGATCATTGTACAATAGTGACGTTTGTCGGATGAGTATGTCACTTTAAGAGGCAGTGCTATGTCGACTATGAAGTTTTTTTTTTTTACCAGTGGCTCTTGGAGAATCTGATTTTAAAAAATGAAAGATTAGAGAACTTTCATCCGTATAATAGATCTGAATTTACATATGAATATCTAAACTAGTAATGAATCAAAATTTATATATAATATGATTAAATTGGCAACAATGGAGAGAAATAAGTACAATTCTTTGTGGTCATGATTTATTTCACATAACAATAATGGGAGACTGCTTAACACCAAACTGAGTCAAGCCCATTCCAAACATGGTCCTTTGGAAACAACAATATCCAAGTTGAAGATAACGCTGATATATATTTGCATTATTTAGTTACAATGGATGATTTCTCACATACGTTCAGTTATTGCATTCAGTTCCTATTTTCTGAAAAAAAAAATGAATAAATAATATAATCACATTGGCATACTCGGAAATATTTTTTCTAAATATATATTTTCCCTGAATGCAAAAAAAATTGTTTCATACCGTAGTTCGCATCATTTTACTTCAAGATATCACAAAGATGAAAGAGAAAAAAATTGTCATTTAATTCCATTTCTGTTGCTGAAAACTGGACGAATAAACAGAAAGAAAGAAAAAAGAAAAAAAGCAGGTTTTCTTATACACTCAATAGAAAAATCATGTAATCAACATTTTTGTCAGCATGTTGTGTTAAGGTTGATCAATTAAACAATTACAAAAAAAGTGATCAAAGTTACTCCCCTCTCCTTTTTGGGATTATTGGTCACCAAAAAAGTATGATTTCAAAGAAAAAAAAACACAGGGATGAACAAACAAATCACGTAACATAAACTTGGATTGTAAACCTAATCATCATTGAAATAAATTTAGAGAAGAAATCAAAAAATACAAAAAAATAAGGTTTAAATGCTCAAATTCTATTTGTAGTTCCATTCGTTCGGCCTGTAAGCATGATACAAAATCAAGCGCCCAGACCAACTTGAAAGCTGAAGAAAACTCTGTTCACACTTTTCATTGATGTTTTTTGAAAAAAAAAAAAAGAAACAAGGAAAAGCATGAATGAAAGTACAAGAAACCAAATCTCCCATCCACCATAATTAGACGAAACATTTTTTTTACGTATTTTTCAACAATCTTATACCATATTATTTTACAGCCTTTTTCTCTATTTGGCTTTTTTTCCTCTGATGTTATGCATTTAATGTACAGAAAAATACATTATTTCTTTTATCAAAATATAAATTGGACTGTTTTTTTTTAACCCATAAAATCCAAAATAAAATGTGTACAAGTGGGTTATTGTAAAACTAGTTATAATCTGACAATCACAAATACATAGAGAATAGAAGAGAACAACTTCTTTGATTTCAGTTTGGGAAATTGATTTTCTTTTTTTATTTTCATAACTGATACTTTGCCTTGGAACAATTTGACATGCAATGTTCGAAATAGACAGAAAACGACTTTTTCAGCAAAACCATTACGTTGCTTCTCCCATAATTCGACCACTACTACTACTACTACTACTACTACTACTACTACTACTACTACTACTACTACTACTACTACTACCACTAACTTTACTACTGATAATCAAGAAGAAGAAGAAGAAGAAGAAGAAGAAGAAGAAGAAGAAGAAGAAGAAGAAGAAGAAGAAGAAGAAGAAGAAGAAGAAGAAGAAGAAGAAGAAGAAGAAGAAGAAGAAGAAGAAGAAGAAGAGATTGAAGGAACATTGGTGACAGGAAAAGTTAAATCTAATTTGACTAGAGCACTTTTGGAGACTGCACGGATACTGAAAATGTACTAGAAATATGTGATCTACGACCCCAAGGTCTTATTCTAATAGCCAAAGACAAGTGGGACCGCAGAGGGGGAGGGAAGACTGGAGACTTCAGGAGACTTGCTGTCACTCAGCTTCCAGCGATGACTCCCATACAGCTGGTGAGAAACCGTAATTCATTGCATGACCGTGGATAGTGAAAATGTGAAGAGGATGACTAGAGACATCAAGAGACTTATCATTTTTTAGCTGTGACCACTCGGCAACCGGGGTAAAAATTGATAATAATAATAATAATAATAATAATAATAATAATAATAATAATAATAATAATAATAATAATAATAATAATAATAATAATAATAATAATAATAATAATAATAATGATAATACCTAGCAAGGGAGTTAAAGAAAATGTGGAACATGAAAACCAGGGTAGTACCAGTCATAGTGGGAGCACTAGGAACTGTCCCCAGAACGCTGAGGGAGAGACTGGAGGAGATCGGGATTAGGGGGAGGATAGAGACCGTACAGACCACAGCACTACTGGGAACTGCACGGGTACTGAGGAAGGTGCTAGAGATATAAGTACTGCAACGAATTGTAGCTCTGTCATGATATGCGAAAGAGGGAGGAGACGTTAGCTGAAGACCTGAGGAGACTTATTGTCACTCAGCCCTCAGCGATAACCACTGGGCAACCGGTGTGAAACTGTAAATCGCAGAATTACTGCGACCTGCTAGTACTAGGAGAGGAGGGCTGGAGACTTGAGGAGACTTGCTGTCACTCAAACTCCAGCGGTTACCACCAGGCAACTGGTGTGAGATTCCAAATAATAATAATAATAATAATAATAATAATAATAATAATAATAATAATAATAATAATAATAATAATAATAATAATAATAATAATAATAAAGGGAACTAAGTAAACAAATGGGATTCAACCATGTGGAAAAGTGGTATCAGCACAAACCAGAGGCAGTCCTGGAGAATGACAACCACAAACTACTCCAGGACTTTGACATCCAAACTGACCACCTCATCCAGGCAAGAAGACTGGACTAAGTAATAGTGGACAAAAAAGGAAGGCCTGCCAAATAGAAGACGTTGCTGTGCCTGCAGACCATAGAGTAAAGAAGGAGAGTGAAAAACAGGAAATTACCAGGACTTACCAGAGAATTGAGGAAGATGTGGAACATGAAAGCCAGGGTAGTGCTGGTCATAGTGGGCGCACTGGGAACTGTCCAAAAACATTGAGGGTGAGACTGAAGGAGATCAGGATAAAGGGAAGGATTGGGACAGTAGAGACCAAGGCACTGCAGGGAAATGCACGGATACTGAGGAAAGATCTGGAAATATGAGGACTGCAACGTTAACTGTCAACGGTGACCCAACTGAGGAAGGGAAATGAAAGCTGAAATGCTAATTGCAGCTCTGACATAATAGGCAAAAGAGAGAAGAGATGGTGGCTGAAGATCTGAGGAGACTTATTGTCACTCAGCCTTCAGCAATGACCAGTGGGCAACCGGTGTGAAACTGTAAATCGCAGTATTACTGCGATCTATGAGTACTAGGAGAGAAGGGCTGGACACTTGAGGAGACTTGCTATCATCCAAACTCCAGCAGTTACCACCAGGCAACTGGTGTGAGATTGCAAATAATAATAATAATAATCATAAAAATCATGATGATGATGTTAATAATGATATTAATGATGATGATAAAATAATAATAATAATAATAATAATAATAATAATAATAATAATAATAATAATAATAATAATAATAATAATAATAATAATAATAATAATAATAATAATAATAATAATAATAATAATAATAATAATAATAATAATAATAATAATAATAATAATAATAATAATAATCATTAAAAATCCATCAATAATAAAGATGATGATAACAAAAAAGAAATTTCCATGGTGTATGTGCCTTAGCGTGTTCTGTTGAGGTTATCGCCCCCAAAATCTCAACCCCTTCATCACGCGCAACAAATCTGTTAGATAAAAAAAGGTGTGAAGCACATTATTCCATGCCTGCTTTTTTTTAATTTGCTGTCTTTTGTGATTTTTATTCAAAAGTTCGATCACCTTTTATAATATCTTATTATCTTTCTTTTTTCCCCCTCTTTTGACTGATCGATAATGTCAGCCTAACAACACTGATCTTGTGATTCATTGTTGTCCCGGTTTTCATTCTACAAAAAAGATCCCTGCGGACTTGTTGCTGTCTCCTTGTAATTTCAAGGAGACATTCAGTATTTCTGTTCTTTTTGGACATTGTGGATGGCATTCATGTGACCCAAGCCCCTGGGATTTCACGATCCTCCGGTAAAAAGAAAAACATCACTTGATATGATTGCTATTTTTATTTTCACATTATATTCTTCCATTGGCTTTTAGCGAGCTAGAAATAAGAGAATTTGAAATAGAAGGCAGTATAATACTGACTCTGACTTCTTTCCAGCATTATTTGGTTTCCAGCTGGTTTACAACTACGAACAATATTTTGAATTCGTCTTTCTTGCACCGCATCTTGATAAATTAGTGGTTGGGAATTACGATTCAACTGAAACTGTCACTATAGGTCCCTCCAGTTTTCAAGTCAGTCTGGCTTGCTGGCACACTACTAAGAAAATACAAAAGAAAATACACAACAGAGCATTCTCAAAAAAGATAGGGGTTTCAAAACTCTAAGAAACTCTCCAAGTACAAGAAGAAAGCTGATAACAAGTGTGCTCGGAGCAAATGGTCAACTTGCTACAGATAAGGACCGAATTACCGAATAATTTTTTTTGAAGACTTCTATTCAGCCAAACAAACGACGCAGAAAGATTAGTAGGAAACACTAGCCGAGAGTAATCAATTCAAAGATTTCCCAAAAGATACTCTACAAGAAATGAAGGAAGCCATCAAATAAAGAAAGAGAAGAAAGGTCTCTGAACCCGCTGACATCAACATCAAGCCATTTGAAAAAGTTTGAGAGGTCATCACTGGGAAAAAATAACCATTCTTTTCAGATGTTGCCTCAAACAAAGTTAAGTCCTAGAAAGCAGAATACCGCAATCAAAATGGTGTTATACAAGATAGGAAATTCGAAAGACCTTAACATTTAGAGTTCAATAACCTACTCAACTGCATGTACAATCACGAAGGAATCACCAACTGGATAAGCGAAATTCCAGATGAGAACCAACGTACCCAACCATCTACCATCTCCATTCAGTAAACAAGCTAAGAGAGAAAACAGCAGAAGGTGGCATTTGTTGATTGTAAAAGGGATTTGATTCGGTTGAAATCCTAAAAGTCACTGACAAAATGATGGGACAAGGTGTAGATCCCGTATGTGTCAGAGCACAGCAGCTTATATACCGATACATCAGTACCTTCACCAGGTTGCATGAGGACCCTCATCCCTCCCAATAAGAGAAAATGAATGAGACTAAGTGATGCAAGCTCACTAAAACTCTTCACGGTCTGCCTTGAGACAATATTTCCGAAAATCACAATGGGAACAAAAAGGAATCCAGATAAACGGAGAATTACTAAGTAACCTCAGATTTGCTAACGATATCGTCCCCTTGGCTAAAAACATTGAAAATCTCCCAATAATGTCAGACAACTTTAATGAAGTAAGCAACATGAATTCTTGCAAAACAAATGTCATGCACATCAAACAATGGGACGATCAAATTAAAAAAATGCAGGGCTGAAGAAAATTAACGAAAACCTTACTTCGGTCAGCAAATCTCCATGAAGACATCAAAAGAAGAAGAATCATACTAAGTACACAGGTTATCGGTAGAGTAAGCTCTTCTTTCAAGGACGTAAATATCCCTTGTCCTGAAAGGATGAGTATACAACCAATGTATCCCACTGATAGTCATCTATCTGGAGCTAAAACATGGAACCTAACCAGAAGATTACCCCTTAAACTTTGAACCAAAGTGCACAAGAAAGAAATGTGCTCAACCTCACATGGAGAGATCATAAGAGAGCAGAGCATATTGAAGAAGAAAACAGAATTAGAAATTGTCAAAAAGCCCGAAAGGTTATGTACTCGACGTGCTGCAAGAATGTTGAACAAATGCTGGACATCATGATTCACAACGTGGATCCCCAAAGATCAGGGGCAAGGCAGTGGGTGACAGAAAGTAAGATGACGTGATGGGATATATAATTCCAGAAAGTACTGGTTGCGCAATGCCAATGATAGCGAGGTCTAGTGACGCTTTTGGAAGTTCGATGTCTATTGACAAATGCTAACAAACTGATGTTGATGACGATGGTAGTGTTGGGTCACAAGACCTGTTCATTTTTTGAAATCGTATTTTCCAGAGATCTTCAAGATAGAATGGTTTAATTCAGATAGTTATGAAAAAAAAATTTTTTTTCGAAAGTCAGACTCGAAAATGCTTTCTTGGAGTAAGAGTTGGTACATTCTTGGACCGTGTTCAACACTGAGTGAACAAAGGTGTGCAACTTTCACTCGAGAAGATATCTGTTAGTATAAGAGAAGCATCATATCCATTGATCATCCCCAACAGCACGCTGCCAAAAAATGTACTTTTTGATTCTGTTCCAGTATTGCAGTTAACTGAAGACTCCTAATTCAATTTTCTGATTAAAGATCTCAGTTTTACCAAGGTGCCGACATTTTTTTAATTTATTTTGGAGAAAAAAAATATCAAGCAGCCATGTTTTTGTGTCCCTGTGTTTAGACTATTGTGAGTGACTTCTTTGGCTTGAATGAATCGCTAATTAACAAATTACAAAACAGCTGCTAGGTTAGTTTTGAAACGTAGGGAAGGCCATTCAATTAAGACCGGCATTAGCAGTCTACATTGACTTTACATAGAAAAAGGAGTGGTTTTCACAACTTTACTTACAATATCTAAATGTACTGATATATATGTATATATATATATATATATATACATATTCATTTATATATATATATATATATGTGTGTGTGTGTGTGTGTGTGCGTGTGAGTCTCTTATTAACATCCAAGATTAAGATTATTTAACCCCACAACGCCTCATTATGATTATGTCTCAAAGGATCTGGTGTCTCAGCTTCATAACAACCAGACATTAGAATCAGTTTGATCTAGTATTCGAAACTTACGCATATTGGGAGATGTTATATTAAGGAAAAAAAGCAAACCTTCTTGTTCCAGGACATTCATGATTATATGAATTTAGTGAATAGATATATTTCATTATTCTCCTGCACAATGTTACTTGCCTAATCTTCGTTATATATATATATATATATATATATATATATATATATATATATATATATATATATATATATATATATATATATATATATATATATATCACCCATACAGACTCATGATGCAATAAGGCTGATGATTTCAACGTTTGATCCTTATGCCAGGGGTTAAACTTTTTTTGAGGGGGCAGCTGTACTCCAGTTTTCAGCATCAGGTCAAATGTGAAAAGTGAGTTTACGTTTGATAGATACTTTGGTTCTCAGCAGCATCTCCAGTGATCACAGCCCAACGAAAGGCAAAACATGTAGCTTATACATTGATATCCCTTTTTTTCAATTCTTAAATTGGTTATCTTATCTAGCAATCATTATTTTAGGTTTAGAAATGGAACACATTTGTATTCGACGAATATGGATAAAATGTCAATTATTTCTCCTCAAAATGATGACAAATGCGTTCAGACGATCTAAATCGTTTGGCTATTCAACATTGAATAAGCTGAAATCAAATGTTTTGAGAATACATTTTTTGAAAAACTTACCCATAAATATTCAGATATTTAGTACAAAGAATTTATGCATATGCATATGTATATACATACACTCTCTGTGTGTGAGTCTGTGTGTCTTTCTGTTTGTGTAATAAGTGTGTGAGTGTTTGTGTTAATGATTCTGTAATTCAATTTTTAAATGTCATGATCAGAATGTATTTGTAAGGGAATACAACGTACAAAACTGAAACCTCCCTATGATCAAAATAATATGTATATACATTTATATATATATGTGTGTGTGTGTGTGTGGGTGTGTGTAGAATAAAAGGTCAATATCTGGTTCAGAGTGACCTTACTCTATTAGAAACTAGAATCGTGAACCCTGTATAAACCATTACCATCCTCTGTTTCGGTGGAGAGTAGAAAGAAAGCATTTCAGTTCAGCTATAGAAAACCGACTGGAGTGCTCCAATATCTATTCTCACATCAAAGTACAGTCTGATCTAATGGTGTTATAGCCACACACGCACGCACGCACATACATGAATACATGCATATATATATATATATATATATATATATATATATATATATATATATATATATGTGTGTGTGTGTGTGTGTGTGTGTATGTGTATAAATACATATAAATATAAATATAAATATATATATATATGTATATATATATATATATATATATATATATATATATATATATATATATATATATATATATATTGCTTAATGAATTTCAGTTGGCATTAAGAGATACTAAATGCTACTAGATGCTAGAAACCTCCTATTTTCTATTCAACTACAAATACATAGAGATTGTGTCTCGTTCATCGTCATTGTTAAAGTGTGGTAGGATCGAGCTGTTGAAGCAGTTTAGTTTACTGGTAACCACACACTAGAGTTATTTCGACCTTATATTAAAGGGAAAAGGCATGAGTTGAAAAAAAAGCATGCAAGTAGATTTTCACTTTAGAACATGGATTGACGAGGAAATCAAGGATAAATAGTAAAACTATAAAAGCAAATAGTCTCAAATATGGACGATTTGTATTCATGCCAGCCACAAGAAGTTGGAACCTTTTCTCACCCCCATACGTTGTAAGGAGGGACATACACATTTTTATGTAAAGGGTACCTGTATACATAATATATATAATTAGGTTTTCAGCGAGCATCGCTGTTCTCACATAAAATGTCCTTTCAGTGTTTTGCTAGAATGTTTTTCACAATATTTCTTCAAGTCTTTCACTATACTTTTTTATAAACCGAATCCATACAACCTCAGAGTAATTGAATTTTCGTATCAGCCGCTTTGCTTGTAGATTGTGAAACTCGCCGACGGGAAGAGAAAATAAACAAAAATGTGACAAGTATCAAACACAAAAGATGGAGACAAGTTAAAAGACTGTAAGTAACGTCAAAGGAAAGATGCTGCTAGGAACCGTCAACTAAGACTGTCACCAAAACTACCAACATGAGTTTCTTCAATTTTTTCGTAGGTCTGGCTGGCTGGCTGGCTCTGTAGATAAGAATATATCACGCGTGCACGCTGCCCTGATTGAGTTACACAGCTGAGAGATTTAACATTTACTCCTTATGTCATGCAAATATGTGTTTTCAAAATCCCCTCATTCGTAATGAATATTCATGACAAATTGGTCCTTAATTTCTGCCCTATTACCAGCTAAATGATTCAACGAAAGAACCTGTTTATTTGTCAGCCCTTTAATCCCTTTTTGATTGATCAACCCCAAACTGGCATGCCACCAAAGAACATTAGACCCATGACTGTTTATATTGAGTGACTAACCAGATCTGTTCAGTATCCTTCCAGATTTTAAACTTAAACACCAAACTACATTGGCTGCTTATATTCATTTGCTTGTTAAGTTGACATACGCTGTGAAAAACGTCTGGTATTATCTGGAACTTTTGTACAAAATCCTCTGTATCTATATGTCAGGAATGGATTTAGTAGTTTTTTTTTATAATCTCCGACATACTGGAGATGTTCAGGGGAAAGGAGAGGAGATCACATTTTATTTTGTACATTATCTTCATTTTATACACGAGAAATTGACCCTAAACCACTTCCGACTTTCTAAACCCGTCAAGGTGTTAATAATAGACGTATTTTCCCGAGTAAAGAGACATTGGAGATGATGAACCGTACCGTGGAACATTCTTCCGTGACTTGTTGGTCAATGCATATAGATAGATTCAGACTCTCTCCCAAAGGCATTTTTGCAAAATCAATGCAAAGGTTCTGATTGAAATGTAAACGATGGAAACGTATAACAAATATTGATAAAAAGCACAATTTGCAATGTGTAGATAAAAGTCTTTCTCTGGGGCATCATCATAGACGGTGTGCTGTTACTATTAGAATGAGGAAAGAAGGACTCCAGGAAAAATTAGTTCAATTAATATATATATATATATATATATATATATATATATATATATATATATATATACATACACAGAGGAAGTGAATACCAACGCATACCGCATAGAAGTGGCTGTATCCGTACATGACTGATTGTTCATTCTGCTTTTTGATAAAGAGGTTTGGTGAATTTTAGATGTGCGGCTAGTGTATTCTCAGTTATTATAAAAAAATGTACGGGTATTCTGCTAAGCACAAAATACTTTATCGACCAAAATCTGTTAATTAGATAAAAACTATAGTAGTTTGAAGTCTCAATTTTTGGGAAAAAAGGAAAGAAGAAATTGATATGATGGAATCTACCTTTTCCAAATGAAAAATAATGCGGAGAAAAAAAAAAGTATTATACTGCAAAATATATCCGAACTTCTACGGATAAATTTGAAGGAAATATGGGAATCAATATGGGAAATTCATATTCTATATTCATATTTTCGTGAGACCCATTTTTCAAAGGAAATTGTTCCTATTGCTAATCTGTGAACAGGTTGAGTTCAGCACAACAAATGTTTCAAGTCATGTCGCAAATTTAGTTCTTATGGTACAAAATTTAGCTTTTCTTTTGTTATTTAGCTACGATTTCAAAATGTCGCCTCTAGCTTCAAATCTTATGTCAACAGATATTTTGATATTAAAATGGAACATATTAAGCACTAGTAATATCATTGGAGCTCAGCTTACCCATAATGTTCAGATCCTCAGGCAATCAAAACTAAAGGGGTAATTCGTCCACCAAGAAGAAGCAAAGTTGACATCCCTTGAAAGGAGCAGTAAGATTCGAAGTCAGCCTACGCAAAACACTCTTCTAAAATTCCTCAAATTAGTTTATGATGCTCAAAACATCAAGTTTCAATGCAATCGGTCACGCAATTCTGTGAGTCTAATTTATCGTTGATTATTTTGCTCATGAAATATTAATTCTGTTTGGTTACTTGGTAAATTATCCAGGAGACAAAAGCATAACAAAAGGTAATCGAGAACAGAGCATGGAGGATTCAGATCAAAAGATATTTTCATTATTTCACCATGAGAGAGCTAAACATTCTGAGGTATCTTAGTGTACCAGTTATGTGCAGTGCGATTGAGTGAACTTTGTTTGCCAAATCCTTTGTAAAAACAACATTATTTACCGTATGTAAGACAAAAAATAAAAATAAAAATATCAGCTGACGGAGAATTAACGAAGGAACAAGTTACGATCATTTGATACAGGAAAATTAGATCTCTATTGATTTCCATGACATGATTATGATCAGATTATTTTTGATCATATTTGTCACCTGACTGATATGCCTAGTATTATAATGATTTACTGATATAAAAAGGGCAATTACATAATGCTGCGTCAGTTGACGATGAAGAGCTGATTGTAGGTAAATACAATTTACTCCATTGACATGTTTTACCCTTTGGAATTTCAGTGGAATAAATATCAATTTGCAATTTTTTTTTCTTTTCTCATTATCAACTAAATTCTTACAGAAGGATATATCGTTTGTACAAACTGATCATATTACACACACACACACACACACGCGCGTGCACACATCATCTAAGTGTGTGTGCGTGTGTGTATGTGTGTTATCAAGAAATAGATAAATGATCCGATTGAACGATTATAGATTGCATTAGATTTTAGCAAAATGATCCCCCGTCATCGCGTAGTGAATGTATCATTTAGCCTAAACAACATTAATACAATGAACAATCAAAATAGACGGGGCTGCTGCAGGAATTATGGCTGACACTGAAAGGAGAGCTGCTTTAATGTACCATTAGTCTCAACATCGAGCAAAATGGTACGTAAAATGATACATTCACTGTATAATAACGGGATATCATTTGAAATGAGATTTTCAAATTATACAACGCAGTTCATAATCATATATATATATATGTGTGTGTGTGTGTGTGTGTGTGTGTGTGTGCGTGCGTGTGTGTTTGTGTATCCGTGAATGCAAGTGTGTTTATGTGTATGAAAGAGAGTGCGTGTATATGTGTTATAGCACTTGAGACAATAGGGTCAAGGGATAATCATCTTTCATTGGACTATTCCCATCGTAGCATGAAACTGATATGGATGTGTTCAGTTTTATCACAAGTATGCATAGGAAAAACAAAATACGTAATCGACAGAAAAACAGGAACCATTACTCTGACGATGCATGAACGATCCGTGGATGTTTGAGCAGAAGGAAGGATAAAGGAAGGTGGGATGGCGAGATGGGGATGGTTCATCTGAAAGCTTGGCAATTACTAAGATTGTCACTTTGGGGCTAGAATCAGTTAATTCAGAGCTAGATTCAGCTCCTTTAGGGCTAAATTAATATTCTGACCCCCACTATCCACCATTTTATCGTGAACTGCGCGATAGTGAAACAGGTTATCACGGATGAGGCATACACTAATTCAATAAGCGAATACACTAAAGTAATCCCCAACATTCACCAAATATTGCATGTCTAGAGGTCCAATGATCACTTCAAAGATATTTGTTTTAATCTCTTTATTATGTTAATATAGTTTAGTTTTTCCCGATATCTTCAATTATATAGAAATCTGTTGAAAAATGCTTTTGGTGTATATGGGTAAGAAAATTATCCATTTTGCGCAGTCGTAGATTTTCCTATGACTGCTCAGGAACAAAATCAGAACAGACATATATGAAGCTCACAGACAGTTTCATTACATTCTTCCACGGAATCATATCAGAATCTATATACATTGTATACAGTCTTATTGTATTTTTAAGGTTTCGCAATTTCTTACACACTAAATGATACGCGTGATTGTGCTCGAGAAGTCTGTTCCTAGCAGATACTGAGTTGATAATACTAGACTGAAGCTGACTAAGCTGCTTCTGTAATAAGCAACGGAAACGTGACTTTGGTACGTTTACACTTACTCCCTCCATGTCGATGATTATGATCAATCAGTGTACAATGAAAATTTCAGATAAGAATTATGATTATAATTAATTATCAGATAGATTTTTCGATCCACACTAATATATATATATATATATGTATATATATATTTATATATATATATATATATATATATATATATATATATATATATATATATGTGTGTGTGTGTGTGTGTGTGTGTGTGTGTGTGTGTAATTAAAAATGTACTTGTTCAATTGTTTACAAAATGATGTTGAGACATCAAAATGATTTGTCAAATTGTGAAAATACGTAAAAAATACAAGCATTATTCTGTTGATTTATTGATAAAAAGACCAAGCAGTGTGTTTCCAACATATATGTTTAAAACATTTCTTTCACACACACACACACACGCACACACACACACACACACACACACACACATACATACAGCGATAGATAGATAGATAGATAGATATATTAAAGACATAGAGATATAGGAAGATCTGGTGGAGGCAAGATTGAGAATACATATATATATATATGTATATGTATATATATATATATATATATATATATATATATATACATATATTTATACATACATATATATATATATATATATATATATATATATATATATAAATATATATATATATATATATATATATATATATATATATATATATTACCGTAATTGCCTAGAACAATGCTTAAGCAGTAAAACACTCAGTTAGGATCAGCGTTAATCGGCTTTTGAGACTGACGTCTAATTCATTTTGATACGATGGAAAATTTCATACAACCATACGAATATATTCGGGTATACTTGTACGCATTTCTTCATGCTTTACATCTGGTCCCAAAATTGAAGCTACGTATGTATGTATGTATGCATGCATGTATGTCTGTATTAATGCGTGTTTGCGTGAGAGAGAGGGAGAGAGAGAGAGAGAGGATATGTGTGTGTGTGTATGTGTGTCAGTTTAAGAAGATAACTAATATCCTTGAGCGCGACATCTTACAACTGCATGCGTCGTGTGCTGATATGATTTAACGAAAACCACGATTAATTCTTTTTCCCATCGTTCGTATATAATGTCTGGGAATTACGCTTGATTTTCGCCGAAAGTGACAGGATGAACTAAAAGTGTTATAATATCTGTTCGATTCCTATTGACACAGTGCACTACCACGTATGTCGAAACTGAAAGGTACGCGTGACATTGATCGCATGAATTTGGAAGAATCTGCAAACTTTGCGTGCTGGAACACACGTCTATCAGATTTGAACGTCACTACTGTTTCGTAGGATAAAGATTTGGATTTAAGTTAGGCATATTGGCTGATAGCAGGTATACCTTGAATATTGTAATTTTGGTTAGTGCTAGTTGTTGTGTATCACGGTTATGGCTCTGCTATACAAATGAAGGTAACATTGAATTGCCCTTATTTTGTCTCAACACACAATGGAACAACATTAGAGTGCTCGTTCCAATGTACAGGCTTGGCAAATCGTATGGAAATCCCCAGATGCGTAGTTGTCTGCATGCCACTTTTGAGCCCACTGGTGTAGTCAGAAAGCAGAAGGTGATACGCCTGGAGTCAGTTTAGCTGAAGGAGCTGTCAATAGAATGGCAAATCGTGCCTCAGCGAGGTTCCAGTCCCACTTTTCCCTTGTCTGGTTACCTTACAAAGTCTAGACAACCTGCTCCACTATCCTATCTAAAGATAGCTCTAAGCTGGGAAAAAATATAAGACTGCAAAAGTGTGGTTTTGAACTTTACACACTATTTGAGAACGAATTGATGGCACAAATCAAGGTATACATGTACATTTTGCGTAGCGAAATGTCTGTAAAAATGTCGGAATCATTCAAGTATGGATAAATTAGATAAAAACATATCATACAACAGATGCATCTCCCTTGCCAATCGGAGTTTTCTTTTATACAAACTGCATATGTGACTTTCGGAAGTTGAACAAAACCATATTATGATTAAAACAAGAACCAAAATGCGTACCATGTATCAGTTATTCTTCGTTGCAGGAAGACGAAAAGGAAGTACAAGTTATCTTTTCCAAGTCAATTCATTTTTATACATGTAAAATATTGCGATATGAAAGTGATCTGCATATATTATTTTCAATAAAACTGATATTTTCAGGTATTATCTGCCAATTCTTGGCTCTTACGTTAACAAAAAAAAATCAGAATAAGTGTTACACCTTCTTCTATTGGATGGAAAAATCAGATTGTTTTGTCATAATGTAATGAATAATCAAAGAACTATCATATTTAGTTTTATTTTTTATGGTATAATGCATCAATATCATTTGGAAATAACGGTTCAAATACAAAAATTCAACTTTCCAGTCACAGAATGTTTTTTCTTTACACGACCAAATTCTGAAATGCTCCCAATAATTTCTAAATTAACCCCTTGTATGACGAGCGCCACTGAACAAGTATCACTACTTTAATCAGATAATACGGATACCTTGAAGCGGAGAATGAATTATATATATATATATATATATATATATATATATATATATATATATATATATATATATATATATATATATATAGATAGATAGATAGATATATAGATATATAGATATATGTATCTAGCTAACTTGCTAGCTCTATGGTAGCTATTGTGAATCTTTTTTTTTCTTCAACTTCCTACACTACAAATAAGCCAAACGCGTTCGATACACCGATTCTTGCTAGATCACCGAAGTCGACCTTGGTCAATACTCAGATGGGAACTGTAAACAGCAACAGAATCTACACCACCAAATAACCGCCGATACCAATGGACTCTGCCTTGTAGTTTTACGTAATAAAGATATCAAATAACATGGTATGTAAATGTAAAAATGTCACATACTTGTTTCGAATTTGTGCAAGTATTTGATTTTATTTTTATGTTTTGATTTTCCGTCCTTCTTCATATCCCCAAACACATCAAAACTGCAAAGTTATGATTTAGATAGAAGAAAGATATTCTGGTTTTTCATGCATGAAAATGAGTAATAACGGTGTTTTTTTAGCGAATTGTTATTTTAAATATCTGCCTCGTTTTATCTTGGTTTGCTTTGCTTTTATCGGCTACTGCAAACTCTTGATGTAAATTCATCTTCATCTTCTTCGAATGATAAATAATGGATCCTTGACAAAAAATAATGAGATATGAATCCTCATTTATGATCCACATTTGCTCACCGTTTATTGTGGAATATGCTTATGCCGTGTAAAATTGTATGCGATAGCAGTGCACTCGGCAATTCAACGGGAGATACTCATATGCATATGTGCATCTGGCCATCGAGAGTGTTAATAGATTTTTTCCTGCACTTTTCTCATTGCACCAACGTTTTTTTTCCTCTTGTTGCAACCTTTTCACAAACATTTTGGAAATATCTCCCCCGACGGATGTTAGAATTACTTTACGTATACGAAAAAAATTCACGTTTTTTTCTTATCCACCCTTCATATTTCACCCCTTCTTTCACAAATTACTAATTCCCTGTAAATCCATTCTTCATTTCTAATCCATCGTTTTTTTTGTTAACATTCTCATCTTTTCCATTCGTTATTTTGCCAGACCCCAGTCCAAAACGGGAGTCGACGAGAACTACAAGGACAAACTTCATCAAATTTAACTCGCCCATTTCGAATCAAGATCAACTGATTGGTAGGCGTATCTTTTACCGACTTTGTTTAATTGCAATGTCTTACATTCAATAATTAAATAGATCACGCTAGAAATATGCAAGGGCTTATCTGATAAATTGAGTAGGCGTCCAATTGAACGTCTGTATACCTCAAGTGTTGCTCAGTTAGTTAACGGAATATTTTCCGTAGCATTTAATACAACGCCATAGTTATTGCATTGAAGCCAAGACTGATGGATTTGTCTTTTAACATGAATTTCATGGGGGAGTGAATGACATAGCAAAACTCAATCATACTACTGGAAAAGTCTCAACCAAAACTGTCGCAAAAAACTGTCACATAGGGCTTTGCCTATTTCGGGAAGAGTCTGGATTGCATTGTATGTATGTATGTCTGTATGTATGTATGCATCACGCATAGAGACCACACCGATGGAATTAAAGGGCTCAGAATATGAACATTTAGTATTGATAATATGTAGAAAAACGTTCGGTATTGTTGTTTTTTTCCATTTTTCAATCCTCAATAATTTTCAAACAATATCAATTTACAATGTAAATCTATGCTGAATGTAGCCTTGCAGGTTTTTTTTCCAGCTGCATTCTTGATTCTTTTTTGGAATTTCAAACTGATAGAGTAATCACTATCCAACGAAAGGCTCGTTCATTTTTCTCCTCTTCACCCAAATCATTTAATAGTTATCAGTGTTCATCAAAAGCAAAATAGTTTTGGAAAATCAGATCCCAAATTATATTTTCTTCGAAAGAAGGTTGATGAATTTGTTTTCAATACCAAACAAAGTCTGATTGAATCTATGGATATTTATCATGATTTCAGCAGATAATCATGATTCTCTTTTCTTCAGTGAATTCTCTCATTCCTATTTATTTGTGCGCCTTATTCAACATTGAGTGAACAAGGGTGTGAAAATTTACATTTTACAATGGCGATTACCTCCCATTTGTGCCGACAATTTGAGGACCAAAAGTGAATTGACATCGAATACTATTTTTCTCTTTTGTTATCCATCGATTTTGATGATAGTTATGAATTATAAGGACACAAAAAGGAATAGATTAATCTTTAAAATTCTTCCAAATGTTCAAAAGTATGCGATATCGATTAAAGTTCCACTTAATTATTTCATATGGATTAATCCCTCAGAATCAATTCTTCAAGCTAAGCAATCCCTTATTACTACAGCTGTCATTCTTTTAAGCACAAATATTGCTGCAGTACAATTAACAGAACTTATTTTTTGACACGTTCTGATTGATTTGGTGATCAAATTTTTTTCATAGCCGAAAATCGTAATGTAAATTGAAAAAAAAGTATCATTTCCGTACAGTGATTTGAAAACACGTCCATCTGTTTGGTAATTTGATTTCTCATCGACTGGGCAAAGCATGAGGATTTAT
>OY735226.1:51380667-51440667 GCA_963457665.1 Thysanoteuthis rhombus | reverse complement strand
TACATATATATATATATATATATATGTGTGTGTGTGTGTGTGTGTGTGTGTGCACGTGTGTTTGCGCGTGTGTGTGTATGCATATATGTATACCCATATGTGCACGTACATATAAATGCAAATATAAATATATATTCATGTATGTGAGTTGTTATTGCCATACCTCTTTTGAATTGCTGATGTGCACAGAAGAGTAGTAATTACAACAAGTAAAAAGATATTTTTTATCCGATTGTGTTTAAAGAATCGTTCTAGTCCTTAATTAACTGAATATTGTCTCTGCTGCAGTTCGGTCAGCAGACTTTGCAATGCCAACAGAAAAAAAATATTACTTTGTCCAGGAGCCAAAGAACGAAGAATGCAGATATTATCAAGTGTGTGAAGTCGCTGTCACGATTATGACAACGGAAAATGAATAAGAAAAAAAATTTGAACCTTCGTCTAGTTTATTTAACATGTCTGGATCTGTTTAGTGCTTTTCCCCGATCGTAGTGTCCTTACATTTCTTCCAATGTTTGTAGAATGTGAAATAGACACAGAGGTGTCAAGCATCTGAGTGTTGTCACTCATTTCACTAAATGCTTTCAGAAACATATGAAGTAAGCATGCAGCATTCCTACCGTTCGGAGGTAGGATTAAACTGATTATTATTAAGTGTCAACCGCACCTGTCAACGAGACTGCCAGCATAGATTTCTAAGCCGGTCTGACTGTCTAGGCTATGTGTATATCATGCGTGCAGGCTGCACCTTTGGAGATAGAGGCTTGAAAGTTCATTTGTTATGACGAAAAAATGTTTCCCAGTTTTTTTCAAAATTAAACCCCGCCTATGATTCAGTTGTGGGCTCAATTAATAAAATGTTTATGATAAATTGATCAGTAACTGAAGGCATAACAAGAACACTCATACGGAGACACAACTTTATTCCAATTTTTATATGGATCATCCTCAAAGCCGAATGCTACCAAAAGACATTGCCAAAGAGGTGGTTTCTATTGAGTGACTTGATTTCAGTTATGATTGTCTGTGATTTCATTTGGATAATGACGATCTCATTAATATCAAAAACAGGAAAAACAATTATGAAAAAAATTCCGTTTGAAGAAAAGATAAAAAATACAACATATAAACACACTGTACTTGTTCATAAAAGTATGATGAGAACAGGAAAAACAGATGCCCAACGATAGCGATCGTTGCAAATAACTAATCTCTAACACCATATCTATCTATTTATCTATCTATCTATCTATCTATCTATCTATCTATCCATCTATATATATATATACATATATATATATATATATATATATATATATATATATATATATATATATATATATATATATATATATCAATCTGTCTAACTATGCATGCTTTATTTTGAAATATTGAGTATTGCAACGTAGCTAAGGTAATCCTAAGACAGTAAAAACACAAACATACGCATATTCACATGTATGTGCATGTGTGTGGGTGCCTATACGAGTATGTATAATGTTGATATGTGTGCATTTACGTATGTGCTGTATAAACTAAGAGAGGTAGAAAAAAAGATGGAAGAGCAGAGACAACAAAAGAATAATAAAAGGAAGCAGACAGTAAAAAGTTTGATTGAATATATCAAAAGAAAGAAAGAAAAGTGAACTTTCGATGGTGTAATAAATAGAGGAGAATATCAATCAAGAGAGAAAGCACCAGCAATAAATTAATCCGAGCTTCAGCGGTGACAGTTTTTAAAAGCAATCCTCTGATGCCAAGTCTATAAGAAGATGGATTTGCTTGAAAAGAAAAAATCGAATCAATTAGACAGAGTTTAAAATCCTATCAATTGGCCTCCGTCCTTCAAAACCAAGGTGGGTGGGATGCAGAGTAGATAGAGACGAGGAGACGCCCTAATTTATGGCAAGTGGGTTGGTGAGTGCAAACTAATCATGTGCTCCGGCTGTCAGAATTGGGCTGTAATGTTTAGACACTAAGCCTCCTGGAAAATCATTTGACTTTAAACCACTTTTGGAGACAACGAAATCTCCAACATAACTGACAGTGAATGCATACACTGATTGCTTTCATGCCTAGTGGGCAGATGAATTGGAAACAGCAATGAAGTAGACGATTCAATGTTTTGTCTAAAATAAAACAAGCTAAACTCGTGCAGTGTTTTCAGATGACTTTGTGCATGTCCAAATTTGTTGCTACAGTGAAATAATCCTGCAAATAATTCAAAATTCATCATCAGACGGAGTTTCTACTTAACCGTCCATCCCAAAAAACAATCTGTGATTCAGTGTCGGTTTTATGCTGGGGCCCTATCCACAAACGTGCAGGACAGGAACTTCCACACCAATTATCTTTGGTTTTCGCAACAATTGTCATAGGGCGAACCCTTATCCCTCTGTCCTAGACAACACAGAGCAATGCTGTGGGCTTGAGCGTCTGTATGGTTGGAAATTATATCAAAAAATGGATGATCAGCCAACCAGACCGAATTAGCAGGTAGAATTGATTAAGAATACAATCTTAAAATATCTTGTTCATTTGTGTATTTATATCTTTTGGCATAATTAGTGTGTTAGGGATTGTTGTTTTTATGAATTTTCTTTTAGTACAAAGAATGTTTTTCTGCAGCAATTATGCTTGTAAAGTACTAAATTTGCTTAATTTTGGTCTTGAAAAAAAATCTGCGATTGCGTCTTGGCCAAAGAAAATCTAACTACACCAAAGTTACAAGTTCATAGTGACTGTCAATAAGCACAATCGATATAGCAGCTATGTTTCCACAGGTGTTCTTCGTGGTAAAAATCAGATGACAAGGTATTGTCCACTCACTCCCTGACATGATCATTGGTAAAACTCTGGTAAGGATAACTGATGGAAAAACCACTTGTAAAGGGTTAGATTCATATCCCTCTGCAGCTTATTAGTGCAAACGCTATGTCAACTCAGTTCAACTATTTTGTTTTCCTTAATCATTACATTATACCATTAAAAACACGTCAGAGTTTTGGAGGCAGCATTCTAAATTTTGTATTTTTTCTTCTGTCAATATTCTAGAATCCTCGATTTTTGATAAGTTCAAGACTATTTTTATACGAATACTAATAAAAAATCCCTATGATATTGAGTGATAAACTGATGTTCTGTTTAAAGAGTAATTTGAGAGGAGCTAAACCATTACCCAACAATACCAATCTTTATTTAATTGACAGAAACCCTGATACCATGTACCATTGCTCTGCTTGTCTCAGTCGGTACTGGCATCACTTTCAGCTGGCTTCCTTGATTTGATGCTGGTTTGATCACTTTGTTCATCTATTCTCATTGCCTGCACCAGTTGCCATATTTTCACTGTTAAAAAATGGGATATTAGTTAAAAAAAATTCTCTTTAGAAATAACGTTTTTTCAATTATTCTGCTGGTTTGAATATCTACGTATAATATTTATAATATAATTGTACACATTACATGCAGTAGATTACAAAATGCATAAGTAGTAGTTACCAAAGTTTCCGTTTATTGGTTGGCTGCTTAGCTTAGTCGGTAGAGCAGCATCACATTAAAGTATCTTTATTGGTTTGAAGTAAGTTTGATCTCTTCTGTAGCCAATTTTATGCTAAGAATAACGTCTCTACAATCATTCAAACATCCGTTTATTCTAATACATATAATACGAGATCATGATTTATTTTACGACTATAAGTGTCTATTTTTTCAACTTCTTACAAAGGTATTGAGCACTTTACTTTAATAAAATGCAACAATATACATATGTGTGTGTGTATGTGTGTATGTGTGTGTGTGTGTGTGTGTGTGTGTGTGTGTGTGTCTGTGTGTGTGGTAACCCAACTCAATAGTTGATTAGTACATCCAAAACTATTTGTTGGTTCCAGCAAAACTTTGGACCTTCAGATAAGAATGGTGCGTGAAAACAACGGTAAGTCTATATCATATTTCTTACACCAATCTTTGCCAGAAGCATTTCAGAAGACCAAATTACAAACGACACGTCACAGATAGATAATAAAGTATTTAATTTTTCACGTTGACAACATTCCGAACACACACACACCAACACACACACAGAGGCGCACATGTGCACTAAGAAACATTACATAGGGATAAGGAAAACTCTCTGAAAAACTCTAAAAATTAAGATTAGTGAACCATACGTTATCTTCCTCAAATCAAATAGACAAAAACAATTTACCCCTATCCACACATTTCGGGATGATCGAAAATAGAAATCTCACACCCACTGTAAAACGATAGATATTACAACCAACACACACTGATGCAAGAATATTGAAACTCCATGATACCTATGCCTAAATGGAAACTTTCTTAAAAGTATATCGTAGTTGTCAAGTGTCGGCACCGCTCGAAGTTCATACTAAAAGACATAGTTCAATATTCCACACTTAGGTGCACCTAAATCAGTCACCATCATTACCTTATTATTTTTATACCACAATTCTCTATAAGCATAATTTAATCCACCAAGACGAATACCATTATTCTTATAATTTTATTGGATAAATAGAAACTAACATTTTGAAGAATGCTAAGGGAATTAAACACACACACCAAAGAAACACAATGTAGAAGTGAACCTTAAAACTAATAGATAGATAAAAATAATGTGATATAGCGCCTGTGACTGAACCCATCCCAATTAACGGGTAGATCTCCAAGAGGACAGATAAAAAGTGTCGGAAACACCCAAAATGCAAGCAACATAATTAATAACAACATGACATGAGCATAAAGATTCAAACTTCACTCCCTTTACGAGAAATAAATAAACAGACAATTCTAGAAGAAAAAATCAACCATAAAAGACCGTGAAAGAACCAGAAAGATAGATTGACCAGTTTAATATCTAAAACAATTCAAAATCTAACGAACCAATAAATTAAGAACGAGAATACTTCGAAAACTACCATCATAAAAAAAAAATTCGTAAAATCTAAGAATTTTAAATTTTGGAATCTATAACTGGAACAATTTTACACAATAAAATATTGAAAAAGGATATATCATCGGATGGTGCTTTCGAATAAAAGGAAAATACATACCTTGTAATAACGTTATGAATAGATATGTAAATAAATGCAATCATACGCCTGAAGACACCAAAAGGCCACATACATAAGCCTGTTTGTGTGACAAATCCATTTTACCTTGAACACACACACACACACACACACACACACATACATATAGTACAATTTACTTGAATACATATCAACGAATCACGTGTTCATAGACGACAGTAGTAGTTTGTTTTCTCTCTGTCTCTTCCCCTTAATGAAAAGTCTCCATTAGTTTTGTTCGTGATATATATTGCAAGACAAATCCGGGACTTGAACGCAAGATTGTACAACCAGAACAAATCCAGATGTTTATTTCATTTGCAAACGGATTAACGAACAAGATGGTTACTTTTGTCTTTAGATAATTGACTCTTTTTGAAATCAGTTCTTGTTATGAACAGATATAGAGATAGACACATTGACTATTATATGATATATTATACAACTAAAATGACAGTCACATGGGCGTTTGTCAATGAGAGGCAGCTCATATTTGATTTAATTTCCAAAGTTAAGGATTCAGTTCGATATGTGATTGATTAGCTACCTTATCAGCATGACTATCTGTCGATTAGAAGACTTATAGCGTACTTGACTTAGACCTTCGCGAGAACTATTTGTTTGTTTTTGATACCACGTGAATCCAGACTTACAAATACGGATTTCTAAAAGTTACTGAAAATTTGCCTAATAAAGCGGATTATCTTTAAAATCTGTTCAGTAGTAATTTACGATATTTAAGAGATGTATATATCCATGTATTTACGTGTTTTACTCTATATATAGAGATTGGAAAGGATAGAAAAATATTTGAATTCTATGGAAGGGAAACATCTAAATCGTACATAGGCGTTGTCACAGGTGGGCAAATAAATTCCTGATAATTGAAGAACAACTTTGATGATGACCATAGAAGTACCTCAGTTTTTGTAGTTATCTCCAACGACGTTTCTGTTCACAATCGTAAGGACTCGAAAATTAACAAAGGAATCAAACCGAAGAAAAAAAAACATCAAAATAACTATCAACGAGTCAGGTAATTAGTTTTGAGGTTTTATGATGAGTTATGCAGTCAACCCCAAAGACAGATTATATCTTAAATCTGATCCAAAGTCTGGAATTATATCATTTTGAATATAAATCTTAACTTTTGGACTCCAGGATTGTTGGGTAGCATACCGATCCGAGTGATGTCACGTTTTGCAGAAATACCCTCGGTAGACATTCACTAACTACTCATTTGGTCATAGTGAGAGCAACTGCCAAATCGCACATGAACTCAAGAGTCCGTCATTGCTGACTGAATAATCCCAGGAGCGAGTGTCTCAACATGCATTTACAATAATATAAGTTCACTTTGGTTGCCAAGTCACATCAAGGCTTTACAACCAGTTGCAAAGTATTCGAAATGGTTGGATACTTTCCGGATAGATTTAGTATACTATACGAAAACTAAAACGCACACATATAATGAACTTATGTTACGAAAACTGATGACTCTTATATTGATAGATAATAGAGCCTGGTCGATAATAAAGGGAAATAAGCGGAAATCTCACAAAGAAAACGTCCGTTTAATACTGTCTGATGGAAAAGTTTATGACTCGGAAGAAATTTCACAGTCGGGAAAAATTGTTCTGCCGTGTTTGAAATAGAAGGCATTATATTCGAATTGAAAGGTTCTAGCGCCAATTATTTCATATAATCAGAAAATCGATGTGTATTTATTTTATATATTTCGATCTCTTTCTGTTAATGCTTTTGATTTCTTGGCTCTGATCTTGTTTAAAACGCTCTGTAATCTCGTCATCATCATTTTCGAAATATTTTCTGCTGTATTCAATTATTACACCTGATAGCATTTAATTCTTTCGGACGAATGACCACCTTCTGGCTGTTTGCGATGTTGACTCGTTGTCTCAGCTCATCCATTCCATGGCTTTCTTCAGATGTGCGATCAGAATGCGATAGTGGCAACCAAATCTTTTCTCTCTAACAGCAGCACTGCTAGGAACGAAGGATTTGGATGTCAGTGTCCCTGTTAATTAGCCACTTCGGTCTGAATGTCAATGACACTTCACAGAATTATAGACAAATTCTGACCAACACACAAGACACACAATTTCAGCTGCGTACACTTTCACCTCTATGTGTATACAGATAATCAAAAATAGACGGATAAACAGATTGATAGATGGATAGACATTCCTCTTGAAAACAGCAAATGATGCGAACAAATCATCGTACCGATTTTCATGAACGCACGATCTACGGTTCAGCAAAGATACACTGGCTTATAAAAAAAATCCGTATTCCATAGTTTTGATTTGCATAGTATCAAAAACAAAGATATTTCTTGAGGTGTTCATTCTATGCTCCGTCAGACACACATTAGGTCTTTCAATTGACAATCATGGAAGAAGGGTAGTTATGAAATTTGTAGAGAATTCGAACGAGGTGTTTTTTCATATTTGGATGTCATTGATTCTACAATGAAGTAATACTTATCTTTGAAGCATAACGCAGCTTATTATTGCTACTTTTGCTCTCTGTGTAGCTAACAAATGTCGAATTAGATTCTTACCTTGAATGCTAATCAAAATAATCAACCAAGCCATATTATTTACTACATATGTCTCCAAATTTTTGGTACGTTCAGTGTATGAAATATATATGCAAATATAACTGTTTATGCGATAGAAATGGTATTTTGAATTCGTTTTTTAAATCCTTGATTAATTGAAAAGGTTAACGTTTGGAAGACGTTTGATTTCAAGGTGTGTAGATCTGTCAGATTTTCATGTAAAATAATTTGCGTCAATCAAACGTCTTCGAAGTATTTTGGTTATTTCCCAATAGTGTGATCAACTCAGGTATTTCAAAACACAATTAAGAGAATTCTTGAGAGCAGATGTTAAGTTATTGAAACTATGACGAGAAGATTTATAATCTAAAATTGTTTTATTTATTTTAATAGATATCTTAGGACCGCTGAACAAAACAACTTCAAACGCAGCATTGCATTTTGCTGTATTCTGAACGATCTTTTTCACACTATCCAGTCGTTTAGTAATCGTAACGTTTATGCACACAGATGTTCCAATTGTAATGAAATGGTACTTTTGTCTCCATTCATGCAATAGGTTATCCAGTTCTAATGAAAGTATGGATTTGCATTGCTCAATGCAGGTCTAAAAATATTGGAGGTGGTCAATATAACGGACGTTGAATGTTTGCTGCTGCTGCTGCTGCTGATGATGATGATGATGATAATGATGTTGATGATAATGAAACTCCACGTCATTTGTGTCGGTCGATTGGTGAATAAAAAAACCTTTCATAATCAAGCTGAAGAGTTTAACATGGTAACTCATTAGTGGTCAAAATGTTCGAATATCATTTTATATAGTGGTTTTTTTCGAACTTTTGTCTTCGATTCATTTCTTGAGCGCTACGATCCGGCCATTGTGTTTATATCCAAATTTAGATAAATCTCATTGAAATTAAGAAAGAATATCAAATCTTCAATTCAAAAGAATACTGAATTTCAAGATAACCACTCATCTGAACATATTTAAACTGAACGCTGCACTGCTTTGTGTTCTGAATGTCACATAATAAACCTGAAATTCCGGATCTTTGTGTTTATATCAAGAGAAAACAACCCATTGCTCAGCTACCGATGAACATAATAATCATACGTTGAGATTCGATGAAATGTAATCCATTTATAGTTGAATGATTTTGAATAGCAAATGGTTGCCTATAGTAGATAATTCATCATTGTCTGAAAGTCAACTGATAAAATATAGATCCATCATTATTTCTATTAATATTCGGAACATCCTCATCTTGTTTGGTCTCCATACAACGTTTCGACCGTTGCACTCTACAGCCTTCACCAAGTATCATCTGGTAGGTGTAGGGAAGAAACGAACCGAACCCCTTATTTATCCGACGGGGGTATATTGACCGCACTCCCCTCTTAGAATTAGCCGTATCATTATTGTTTCACATTAGGATTGAACCTAGAACCACTAAATTACTTTGCAGTAATTTTTGTCCGATGCTGTAACCACTACGCTATGTGTCCATGTATAATAATAATACCTCATCTCAAAAATTCAGAGATATAATAGATCCATCAGTTTATTCAATCAATCGAAAGAATCCCCAATCTCTCAAAATTTCGATACCATTGTTGTAGGGCAACTCTAAAGAGGAGGAAATGACGCCAATTTTCGAAGACATCAATACTTTTGGACTGTGAGTGTCCAGGTGAGGAAGGTTATTTTGTTTTTTGGGGGCGAGGGCAACAATTTTGGATTTCAAATGAGTTTTTCATTTTACACTTCTCAAATATGTATAATTCCTTGTCTTTTTAGGTAATCAATCTATTTTATTTAATCGTGAGTGCATATTATGCATATATATACCGACATTAACTATACATGTGTGTGTGTGTGCATGTATGTGTATATATATATATATATATATATATATATATATATATATATATATATATATATATATATATATATATATATATATATATATATATTGGGGCATATTCACTCTCACACATATTCTCATATGCCTTTGCAAAGTTATGAGTTGTGATCGTGGATTTTGTTTATGGTTGATAAAACTTTGAGCATAACTCGCGTTTCTTTGAGATAACGGGCATCAACATGGTTTTCAGGTCAACCCACGATTTTTGAGGTTTTTGGACCCCAGTGGAGGCTAATATGAGGACAATAGTCAGGGAAACCTATACATTATCTTTATTTATTGTGTAAGCTAATCTTTGATTGAAAAAAAAAACAACAGGGTGACCACATCGAGTTCCTGGTATCTAAACACACCCTTAATTTGCTTTGACACAGTGTGTGTGTGTGTGTGTGTGTGTGTGTGTGTGTGTGTGTGTGCGTGTGTGTGTGTGTGTGTGTGTGTAAGTGTAAGCAGTATGAAAAAATCTCTTATGATGCAGTCCGGAAAAGTGCTGAAACCGAGTCCTGACAAGACGCGAGAGAGGGGTATTTTTTTCAAAAAAGCCGAACATCCAAATTTCCCCAAAGAACGTGTCTTTTTCACCCTCTCCTTGATTCTTGACTCAAAATTGTCGGCATGGGATATATTCGCATTCATTTGACCGCCGAGATTCGATTTGAGGTTCACCCTATTCACAATGATGCACTTATACATTTACACAACTCACGCAAATTCGAATACACAATGCAACGCTAAGATAGAAAACTAAACCTACTTATCGTAAAGAAGGAAATGAAATACGGAAGGTCAGCTGGTGTATATTATTACATTGTTAAGAGAATACAGAGTAAACCAAAGGATAGAGGAAAGCTAGACGTTGTTAGAGAAATGAATGAAAAAAAAAAATTATAGATCACGAAGGTGATGGTTATTCTCATCAATAATGGCAACCTTGAAATCCTGCAGAAAGGCTTTGCAAATATGTTTGAAGAATTGTAGATCTGAGGATCAATCGAAAAAAAATCGGAAACAGCATTACTAAAATAAGAAGAGGGTATTGAAGTGACCTGATGTCACCCAACATCCAACAAAAATATCCAGTAACTCCTGGTGTGGAAATTCAGAGACTACCGCACAATGGCAAGAGATGAATTGCTGCAGCCCCATAAATGGCCTGCCTGACCGACGAGTCAAATGAGCTACAGATTGTTCCTTCTTTAAATGTCTGTATGTCCGTTGAGTTCTGCGTGTCTGTGGGTATCTGTGTGTCTCATGGCGTTCCTGGTCACGGTTTTAGCGCTATAACATCGGCAATTCGCTTGAGTACGTCACTAATTACCATATAAAACTATTTCCATCCAAAGGGGAAAAAAAGCTTTTGGGGGCCTCTTGGCTCATTATGGATCAACTATGCAGAAATCTAGCGTTTTTGATTTTATATGATGTTAAATAAAATAAAAAAAATAGATGAAAAACCACTTCTTCCAGATAATTGTTGATAAAAGATCTATTTCCAATAAGATAATTTCAGATAATTTTAGATATTTAGTTTCAATCCAAGCGTTGGCGACGGTTATCTATTCATACAGGGTACAGATGTTTGTATTGTTATTATTCTTACCGCTGCTGCTTCCTTAGCTGTCCTTGCTCCTGTCGTATTGTCAGTCTCTAAAGTAAATATCTATTGTACGAGATAAAATCGTCTAGTCAAAGTTTTCCGTTTTATTTCTATTTTCACAGAACTTATAGTATAAAAACCGTTGTGTTAGAAGGATTAGTTAGTATCTCCATGTATTTCCCAGGAGCGAATTTTTCTGAAGTAGTGCACTTCTCGTCTTTTTTCTTTCCTTTCCTTCTATATTTGTTGTTGTTTTTGATGATGATGTTGATGCTGTTTCTGCTGCTGCTGTTGTTGTTATTGTTCTTCTTCTCCTTCTTTTCTTTATCTTCTTCTTGTTGTTCTTCTTCTTGTTCTTTTTCTTCTTCTTCTTCTTCTTCTTCTTCTTCTTCTTCTTCTTCGTCTCCTTCTTCAATCACACGTGTCATGAAATTCGAAACACTAATTGACTTCGAGGCGTTCCACCTCATTTTTGAATAACCTTGCTGTCTCTGCTATCCGTGCAAAGTGTTTTGTTGTAATTTCTGTCTCATTGAAAAAATTAGAATCTTTTTTTTTCAAATAATATCCCCCCCCCCCGAATGATTATTAGATATTGCACATTATAATTACGTCATCAAGATAATTACATATTTTTTGCAGAATCGAGTTTGCTGGACTTTTTTTTTCTTGTGTTATCCTTTGAATCTCTCCTTCTCTTCACAGAACGTCATCATCTCCTTCATAATCATACTGGAGTCATTCAATATTCAAGTGTGTTCACTCTTCCCCCACGAATCCTAATTATGTCCATTGAACTTCATTAAATCGAAATGACAAATTTTTCTCATATTGGTTTCTATGGTCGTGATTCCAGCATAAGTTTTATAATCTTATCACGAGTTTTCTACTCACTATTCCTATACGAACAGCTTTGCTGAATAGCTCAGCTAATCGATGTGGCATGTATATGCGTTAAACTAATCTGGCGTGAATTCAAAGTTCGAAAATTGCTTGTAACGTTGGATTGCAAAAGAAGAAAAATTATGGAAAAGAGTTTAAAAAGATAATACGTTGAAATATGACAAATATTGAATGTTTAAATCCACTGAGATATTCATTTATTATCTCAATATGCTTGCTTGGGCATCTTCAACAATAAACACTATTGTATTACTCAATTACAATATTATTTTTATCAATATCATACAAGTTGCCAGGTGGTTACAGCTGAAAGTTGATCATCATCATCATCAACATCATCATCATCACCGCCGTTGTTGTTGTTGTTGCTGTTAAGGTAACTCACTCATTATGAGCTCATGCAATCCTCTTCCAACTCTTGAATAGAGCACTTTGGTGGATGAGGAATAGTGTGTAAGTAAACATATTGCTTGAATTCAGCCTTATTGGCCGTCCAGTTCTGCGTAGGGCACAGGTAAAATGCCGGACTCTTGGTCTGTAGGAAAGGTTTCAATCCTACCTCTTGGTAATGGTTGGGATAATTGATAGACTATAGCCACACTGAAGAGTTGTAATACAACGAAACAGCTGTCTGTTGATGACTCAACAATTTAATATATATACATATATCGTTATTGTGTCATCCATAGACAGCTGTTTCGTTGTATTACAAATCTTCAGTGCAGCAACTGACGATCGATTTTCCAATTCAGTACCACGAGGCAGTATTGAAATCCTCGCCTCAGACCAAAAAGCCGATTTCTTACCCCTACTGCTCGGGACCTGGACAGTCAGTAAGGTTGAATGTAAGTGATATCTTTATTGAGCTTATATTCCACATGCACCAGAGCGCTCTATTCCTATCGAAGAGCATTGCATAAGTTTACAATGGACATGTTACCTCACTCAAAGAGTGCTCAACCCTGAATAGGAGAGTGTTATATGAAAACATGATCAGACTCTAATGAATCTCTCATCAGACGGATTCCAAAAATGTCCTTTCGAAACTAAGGCTCGTTCAATAGTTCCCAAACGTACTTAAATTTTATTCAAAAGACTTTACATTATGAATTTTTTCTTAACATTCCTGGGCAACATATTCCAAAAATACTCTTTCAGGAATACATTCAATAGTTTTGTAAATTCGTTATTTCGTGTCTGTCTTGTCAATATATTTCCAGTTCGAGGATATACAAAAATGGCGAACCATACATAGAAATATCAGTAATTTTTTTGTCCGTTTCAATCAACCCCCTCATTTTGTCCATTAATTTTATTCCATTGATTAGTTTGGTAAATCCTTGGTGATATGATTGTGTAACTTCCCAATCAGCTACAATGAAATATATTGTTCAGTAACACAAGATTTAATGCCAGACAGAAGTAAGTATCATCCAGTATAAGCAAAAATTCTTCAGCATGTCAGCGTTAAGTGAGTGTCATCATGGACACGTGTCACCTCTTAAAATGTTTCATATATTGAAAGCAGGCAGAGTGAGTAGTTACATGCTATTTAGAGAGTTCGCTGATGTCGAAGAAAGTGCATGGGCATCATTCACTCAATCGTTATAACTCTTGAGGAAAGCATTGTACTTGATAATCTTCTTAAAAGAAGAGAATTGTTGCGAAAAAAAGTGCATTCTGAAAGGTCTCAAATATGGATCTGTCTAATGTACAAATGAGGAATATGACCTGGTGCATATATTTACATAAGGCCTCTCCTTGTTGGCCCCTGCCAAGATTCATCATCATCATAAGTCCTTTATAGTTTCTCATTTAACATAAACCTTCTCCAGGGACCGTCAGGCCACGTCGCGGAGCCGATACCTCTTGAACTTGTTTAGTTTGTCTTGCCCTTGTATATTCGGCTGTCCACAGTTTTGCAGGTGATTCCTGAGGATTCGCGTTCTAATTTTCAGCAGATATCTGACATTCTTACAATATGACCAGCCCATTGCCATTTGAATTTCCTAATGGATTCTATTATGCTTGTTTTTCCCCAGGTATATTGTGCTGTCTTGCGATCCCTCTCAATGCGATTTTGAGCCTGATTCTTCCATATGCTTATTGCATGGTTCTCAGTGTGAGGGTCAATCTTTTGGTTAAGTTCCATGTTTCAGCTCCATGTATGAGTATTGGGAAGAAGTATTCGATAAATCAACCTAAAGAAAAAGCAGTACTTTATGAGAAGCTATGTGTGGCAGCATTTATAGACTTCGGGATGTCCTTTGACTAAGGTTATGAATGCTACCAGACGTAGATCCCGTATATGCCAGAGTATTGCAACATATACACAGTCAGATCAGCTCCCGTCAAGATTGCAATCCATTTGAGTTATTTTTCTATTGTTGTTGCCGGGGCAGGTAGGATAGTTCATGGAGAGTGTTTAGCCCAAGTGTGACTAATCCTGGTCGACTTCAAAAACTTCACTTTTTGAGGAGTGTCAAGTTATGTTATCTGATAGAAAGGAGATCATTTTGACAAAAAAGGTGTCTTTTGTGAAATATACCTTTTTCATCATTGGTTTGAAAACTTGTTGATGTACCTATGCATTCATAGATATTAGCGCACATTGATCACCCTCAAAACTTACGGAATTAATGTATATATATATATGTATGGGAATACTTCCATCTATTGAAGTTTCCGTACGTATCTATCCACACACACACATACACACACATACAAACAACAGAGCTTTGAACACAAGATATTAAAAAAAAAACTGAAAAAAAAACAGAAAAATATTTTTCGAAATCTTTTGTGTCATTACTCTCACTCATTTTTTCAATATTTGTAGAAGTTATTCATGGAATTTTCTTCATCGTTTTCCTTGTTTCACATTGTTAATATCTTACTATGTGTAATTTTTTTCTCGCTGGGATCACCAGATATCTACCACTTAACCGTTTGGGGGATTGTAGCTACCCACTCCCAACCTACCACCTACATACCCAACAAAAACCAACTCCCCCACCAAATACAGATTTAACACTAGACACACAGACACGGACTATCCAACAAGAATCACCAATACTGACAAAAACATCATCCATACCCACACGAACAACGACTATAGAAATAGATACACGCATATGAACAAACAAAACAAAAACACCTACACTAGCACTAACAGTACTAACACCTATAACAGACACACACATATGAACAAACAGGAACACCTACACAAATACGAATATTACTGACACCAATATTGTGAACAGACACAGCTATATGAACAAACACAACTACAAAAACCAGCATACAGATGATAGGAACAAGAACACTGGACACCATAAGGTCCACAGACCTACTTCCCCTCATACTCTGCAAAAGGAAAGCCCTAGGAGTAGCATCCTTCCTCAACCCATCACATTGACCCTTCGAAAGCATCCTGAAGACCCAGGCAAACACCCTGACCAGCAGGTAACCCCTACATCAACCCACACACACACTCTACCAAAAAATGAGGAAAGCCCCCTACCACTAAATATGGAAGGAGGGTTAGAAAACCTGATTCCAACACTAGTAAGCAGTTTAGAAAACTTACTAAAACACTACTACACACCATCATAATACTAAACTGAACAACCCTCACCACACAGAACACTAACACACACAACTCCTATCATTAATATCCTCACACCCACATCTTAGACACATTCAATAATGGAAGCTTCAAAGTCACCTAGACCAATAGGAAAAACTTCACCTTAGCCTGTTATAACCCCTGTCCAACTCATAGCCAAAACATTTTCAGTAACTTTTAAGGTTGATACCTATGTAGCTCCTCGACCCCACCACCCCTCCTTCTACACTATCCCAAACATACCAAAAAATCCACCTCCACAACACTACCCCCTACTTTGACACACTCTGCCCTCCCCAAGACAAACTGCTGCTGCTTTACCAAAATCCCAATACCTGCTGGTCATTCTTACATTCAGCATGAGGCCTCTAGTAGCCCTGACAACAAAACTTACCCACAATGCATAGCCTCTGGCAGTGGACTCTGGTTCCACATGGTACATTTTAATTCACACTCACACAACACACACCACTGATGATGGGAGAAATCCCGAAACATGTATGGACTATTGACATATAAGGATTAATAAACCTTACCACCAAAAACTTCACTCCCGAGTCTGTCTCACTCTCTAAAGTACACATTATATATATATATATATATATATATATATATATATATATATATATATATATGAGTGTGTAGTATGTTTTTTTTCAAAGCTGACGATTGTAATACGAAGAAATACATATATGATCCGACAGAATGATTATGAATTGCATTACATTACATTGAAGCTCTATTTGAGATGATGTCACGTTATTACACCGTAAATACATCATTTGTGTTCAATAACGTGAAGAGAATAAACAATTAAAGAAAATGGGGCTACTGCAGGGATCGAACCTGCAATCGATACGGTAGCCATCTTAACGTAGCATTGAACAGTCACCAGTAATGTAAAGGCCATAATAACTGTTCCAACTGTACATTTTCATTTTTTGTTTATATACAGTCTATATCTGCTCTATTTGTTTCTGTCAACAGAGACAATTGTATTATTAAGAAATTGATATATGATCCGACAGAATTATCATAAATTGCGTTATATTATATTGAAACGATGGTTATTACGCGAGGAATATATCATTTGGTCTAGAGAACGTAAATAGAATAATAATATATATGTATATATCCGTGTATTCATCCAAGTGTGTTACAAGTGTCGAACGAGTGTAAGTGCTATGGGTTTCTAGATAAATAAGAAGCACGCGAATATGATGTAGAAACGAATGTACACTGGCCATCAATTCATCAGGTTCGGTAGACTTGATGATAGAAACGTCAGAACTTATTAAGGGACCCTAATTTGAGAAGATGTGTCGAAAGGCAAGGCACGCTATGTCGTTGTTCTTTCCTAGAGTGCAATTCCCGCCATTCATCACGGATGTCCCTTTGCAATTTCCCCTCAAATGTTCAAGTTTCAGTCGAAACAGTCTCGTATTGATAAGTATTTTTGTACTTATCTGTTTATTTATTTTAAACATAATTTGTTTTGTTATATTCATGCCTCATTTGTTTGCTTTATTTTCCCTTGTTTGCCCGTTTGGGGGAAAAATGAATATTTAAAAACTGAATATTTCAAGAATACTTTTAAGGCTGGTAACTTTCCCATTTTGGTGGGTGCTTCCATCTGTATATCTATCTATCTATCTATCTATCTATCTATCTACCTATCTATCTATCTATCTATCTATCTATCTATCTATCTATCTATCTATCATGCTAAGCCATTGGGAAATACTTCTGATAAAAAAGTTGTGTGGCTCAAAATATAGAATTTTGTTATTTTTATTATATTAAAGATGTCTTAATATATTATAATTACAATGCACAGCAATATTCACTTTATTAGGATTACGGAAAGAAAACACTTTACTCGAGAGAAGCAGGTTATTTTTAGTCTTCATCTAATTAAAAATCCGTCAAGGTTCAGTACTCAAATTAATCCAAGCGCATTTCATTACTTGGTTTTCTTTGAAAAGAATAACCGAACAATTTCCTCACAGTGATACCAAGCTAATTTTTAACAAATTCAATGCTCTTGATTCAGTTTGAAAAAAAAAGGTGTTAGTTTAATACCCTCATGAGGCAATTCTGAAATTCCTAATGTAAAATTAAAATAATTAATAGAATATAGATTTGGTGATGTGTGTGCATGTGTATGCGCGCGTGTATGTGTGCACATGGACATGTCAAATAATCTGATATTTGCGTGTATTTGATAATGATTCAAGTACGTAGACATTTTGATTGGTTACGATTTGGGGGGAAAAAAGATTTTCTTCAATGAGAAAAATTAAGTTGGTATATGCAATCGCCTTTATAGCTGTTAACCCGCTATGTAAATGGATAGAACAAGTAAGGAATAGAGGAATGATGAAAGATGTTCAATAGTGATATGTCTTACTTCTTTTTTCACCCTGCCGTGGTATAGCTAACGAGCATAACTTATGTATTGTGCATGATTTGATGCACATGTCAGTATGCAGTTAATGTCTGCAAAGTACCATAGTCATTACTTCCGTCCAGTGTTTCTGATAAGTTCCCCCAGGTTACACGGAAAGCCATTCAAAGAAATACGATACAATGACTCTTATTGTTATAAGAATAGGTGTTCTCTTTATAATAGCAATGCCCATACAAGGAACATATAGGTAATTAATCTCGGTTCAAAAACTCATTTTTCCTTTTCAATTCCTCAACTTAGTTCTACAATCTAGATCTGTTTTTGGCTACAACAATACAAGTGTAAAAGTAAATGCATGTAACAGCCAAATATCCCACAGGGAGACGTGTTACATCCAAAAAAATTATACATCGTAGAGATATGGCTCATGAGTTTTTTCATCATCAAACAAGTGCTTCTGAAACTGTCTGAAAACACTAATGGAACACAGGGCAATGCATCAAATTTTAGAATTTACGTTCATATAAATATTTTGAGATATAACACGCCCTCTCAAATCACTCACTTCCACATTGTCAAATTGCTATAAGTTCGCAATCGGATTATCATATATCAACAAACGGAACACACATGCTCGCTCTTTCTCTCTTTCCCACACACACACACACACACACACACACACACACACACACAAATATATGTGTATGTGTGGGAGTGATATTATTGACTGACACTTTCGAAGTGAGAGACAAACTGACAGGAAATCGTAATAACAAGAGAAAAAGCACAATGAATAAGTTTTTGTTTATTCCAGCAGATCAGAAACAAATAAAAGCGTTGTAATAATGAATCAGATGATAAATTGGGAAGAAAAAAAAATCAACCGAAAAAAGCATATGGAGGCTAATAACAATGTTTGGATGTTTTTGTTAGGGAAGAAAATGACGCTGTCAACGAAAATGTTCTCTTACACATTCTCTATTTTTATCAGATGAAGTATTAAAAGGCATAATTATTGTATCTTTCATTGTTGACTTGTTTACATTCATCTTAATTTAATAGTTGCTTTTTATTTCAATTCCAGCAGTAAGTTTGCAGCAGATTTTTTCCATCAAGTTAAGCAAACTCTATTATATTCGAGGCCCGTAAATGAATAAAGTTGAGATCAAACTGAACTCTTTGGAAAACTTTACCCTCTGTCTCGTGCCTTATGGGTATAATTGGGATGATTTAGTTTTCTTGGGTCAGCTGTGATTTGCCTAAAACTTCAAAGCCATGAATACAGTCAGTCCTGTATAAATTCATATATATATATATATATATATATATATATATATATATATATATATGATTTTAGGTTTTTTGGGGAAAAATATCTACGAGTGAAGAGTTCGATGTCGGGGATAGAACATACGTAAGTTGGTACGCACAGTACAATATTCAGATCAGCATGAAACTAACATAAAACACAGAATTTTCTGAAAAACGGGAAGAAAATCCGACTAGTCCTAAAAAGAAGAGTACCCAACTGTTTCCTACTGGTAGTTTCATACGGAGCTAAAATATGGAACCTTACTCTCAAACTGATAACTGCGCAACATGCATATCAGAAATCATAAGACAGCAAGGTATATCAGAGAAAAGACAGGAGTCTAAAACAACTGTTAAAAAAGCTCAAATTGCAATGGGCTTGATATGTTGCAAGAATGTCCGACAACCGCTGGACATAACGTCTCACAATGTGGATCCACAGCAATCAGGTGCAAGGCTGTGGACAACAGAAAGTAATCCTGGGTGACGAGCTAAATACATTCAGGCAGTATTTGCTCAGCGTTGCCGATGATAGACAGGTCTGGCAGATCTTAGGGTTCGTTAATGTCCAACAACAGATTCTAACAGACTGTTGATGATGATAGATAGATGTCTCCATATGTGTGGGCATGCGTGTGATGGATGTGAGGTAATTTAGTAAAACACTGGTAGTATTTTGACAATTTAGAAGTGAAATATATGAGAATGGGTGTTGAATTTGATAATGCTCTTTAATCTCAGGAAAAGAGATTCATGAGGCATGTTACATTTTGCCATGTCCCAACAGCGTCATCAGAAGCATCTATACAATGCAAAAAGACTCATAAGTCGATAGGGATGAGAAGAACTGAAATGTAACACACCCTCCTATCAAATCTTTCATTTCCACATTAGCAAATTGCTACAACAATATATATATATATATATATATATATATGTTTTTTTTTGCGGTAAGAAACATTGCCATCGCTCACCATTCATTCCCCTCATGGATCTTTCATTGTCTCTTCTTGCATCTCTTTCTCATTCGTTATTCCTTCTCTGCTTCGGATTTTCTTTCTGTTTTTGATTATTTTCCTCTTTTCTATTCGTTTTGTTTTTTTTCTTTGTTTCCGTCAAAATTTCCTGTTATTTCGTCTTGTCTGTTTTTTCCCCTTTCTTCCTTTATTTTTGTGTTCATCACTTTATTTGTCCCTTTCGTGCTCACACAACACTCGGCAGTATTGCTTTTTCAATACTTTTTTGTGAGTCGACATCTCTCTCCCTCTCTGGCTTCCTCTGTCTGTCTGTTTCAGTGTCTGTCCATCTCTCTGTGTCTGTTTGTCTGTTTTTGCGTAGCTTCAGCACCAGAGCTGTGAGACAGGAAGCGTATTCATGAATATTGTGTGATAGATTCTCATTAGTGAAACAGATGACCGACTGGAAATATCAGATACCGTTGGTAGCAACGAGATTTCTCCACGGCCGTTTCAACCTATGCCCCAACACCGATTAACATAACATCTTCTGCAGCTAGGATTGGACTGTGCACCCGGTCCTTTCTCACACACACTCTCTTCCATAGAGGACACGATATTATGCCATACTCGTCTCGAGTGGTTATCTATCTATCTATCTATCTATCTATCTATCTATCTATCTATCTATCCCTCGTTCTCTCTACAAAGCACGTTAGGTTTGTCTATATCTACTCGTGTGTGTGTCTGTCTATCACACTTTTTATGTGTGTATATGCGTATACACACACATTTATCAAATCACATAAGCATATATGTATATATACACGTATATATATATAGAAGAAAAGAAACAATGAATTTTGAAAACCTGATGTGCTTAACGGTTAAGAGAGATGAAATCACCGTTTGTATTAGAGCTGAAATTTTTTCTCGAAACACATCGTGGTAGCTCTTTAAGAGGAAGTGCCGGCTGAGGTGACGCAAGTTGAATATTCGACTGAAATTGAGCTTTAATGCCCTCAAGAAAAGTATGAATCCATATCCCCTCCCCGCCAGCCGTAGATAAAATAAGACTTGTTTAAATGAAGAGAGAGAGAAGGAGGGAGAGAGAGAGTATGTGTGTGTGTGCACGCGTGTGTGTATGTGTGTGTGCTCGAGTTCATGCATATATGTGTGAACGTAAGTGCTCGGGTCAGTCCAACCAGTTGTTTTCAAGCTCTAGCCACAATGTTTGAGGATTTCAGGGTCGGGCATCATGTATTATACTGTAAAATAGAGTGGAAACATTTTTAGAAATATAAAAACTCTTTTCCGAAATCGCCCTTGGAGACTTTTTTGTTTCATCACTTTTAGGTTTCTACACTTCTTTGCATAAATCTAATAAACTATAGTCTCAGATTAATTTATTTTGCAATTTTCAGTTATTATGAATGTGTTATATCATAAATTTCCCAATTTTTATCACTGGGGAGAACGAGTATCCACAGAAAAGAAACAATGAATTTTGAAAACCTGATGTGCTTAACGGTTAAGAGAGATAAAATCACCGTTTGTATTAGAGCTGAAATTTTTTCTCGAAACACACCGTGGTAGCTCTTTAAGAGGAAGTGCCGGCTGAGGTGACGCAAGTTGAATATTCGACTGAAATTGAGCTTTAATGCCCTTAAGAAAAGTATGAATCCATATCCCCTCCCCGCCAGCTGTAGATAAAATAAGACTCGTTTAAATGACATCATTTTTGGTGCTTGTCATCCCTTGGTTCTTTTCATTTATTGCCGAATCAAAAATTGACCAGAAACACTTGCAAATTCCTCATTAAGGTGAGATGGCTTCCTTGTGATTAAAATTCTAAAAAATTGCAATGAAAATCTCCCAACGTTATCTAATATGGCCGTTAAAACTTCACCAGCCATGGGAATTGGATGGAGATTTGTTCGAATATCATTTGATTGCAGATGGATCTATGGTGACGTTTTTCCAGGAACTGAGTCAGCTTCAGACTAAATGGATCCATATAGACATTTTAATAGGCTGTTTAAAAAAGATACGATGAAAGGCTTTCTCCCAATTGATATACATCGGGTATTATTTTTACCATCTTGATAATTTGATTATCTCGAACTAAGTTTCATATCAATCCAACATGATTCTAGTGGGAAATTCGATAATTATCATCAGGAGCTGCGGTAGTAGAAACAAGGGGTGGAAAAATGAGGATGGTTCACTCGAAGGTCATGACCAAGTTCCATGTTAATAAAAACAGCAATAGGTTTTCTGGAACAATTTGTTTGTAGAATTACATCGTGCCAGCAGAGCCTTGAATGTGAGGATGATGAAATACTTGTGGAGTAAAATAATATATACGTCATGTTTCTCATCAATCCAGCATCATAGGGATTAGGTAATCTATATCAAATATTACCAATCATGTTTGCAGTTGCAAGAACAACTGGGGGGGGGTCGTTGTTTTTCGTTTATTAAGTAAACAGATATGCGTATACGAAGTGTTCATAATTTTTGAAAGAATCATCAGGAAAATAAGTTTCACTCAGATATTTTGATGATGAAATGAAGTTCTCAACAAAGTCCCCTCCCATGTTTCTTATTAAAATAGAGATTTCCCACGTGTAATATCTTTGACATCGATTTCATTTTCTTTTTTATTCATTTTTTACAGACCTATTGTATTATTTCCACAAAAGGTAACTTTGAAAATTGTCATTTGGAGCTGAATCTGTCAAGTATAAACATCCTCCTCGAAAAAAAAAATTGATAGTTTGTTTCGGAAGGATTTATATATTACAAACGCCTCTGACAACTGGTAGTGACAGTTCGTTTTATTCGAATAAAATCACAAGGTAATTGAGTCAGAATAAAAGCAAAATATTAGGGGTAACCATTTGACGTAGTTGATAAAAGCAGGACTGATAAAAGATAATGCAACAGAACCGGTTAGTCTTTCGAAGGAAGCTGTTACGGGACCAACGTCTTTCAGCGGCAAACCGTGCTGAAGATGATCAATCAAATTCTCCGAAAAAAGGGTCAGGAATTAAACTAATTACTCCTTTCACCTATTGTGTGGTGTCCATACCTAAAATAGTCTGAATTTTCAAATACAAACGTGAACACAGTTGAATAATAAACAAAGTATCGATTGATTCTAACCTATATTTCATATTGAACACCCCAGTAAAACTTTGGTTGGGGAAAAAAACAAATTATTTCCTTTCCTTACGTGAAAAACATGAATTTTTGAATTTTCCGTCATCAAACTCGATAATCTCTGCCTCCATACACAATACATACATAGGCTGTCTGCGAATAAGATTCTCTTGGAATCTCATGAATCTTATGTAGACTGTTTTGATGACAGTTCTGGTTGATAGTGTCTGGTTGCAAATAGGAAAAAAAGGACAATAAATGCAGAAACAAACAGTTAGAAAAAAGTGAGGGAAAAGTGCACGTGAGTGAAACGCCTGATGGCAGAAAAATCAAAGATGGAGACAAAGAAAAAAAACATTCATAATAAAAGAAAAATGATGCTGAGAATTTGTCTTTGGGAATTGATGTAAAAAGCATTCTTTTTATGTATCCAAATATAACGAATCTTGAAGAATTGTTGACATAAAGAAAAGCTTTTTTTATTTAGAATTAAACTGTGAATTGTATGCAGCACGGAAATACATGGAGATAGAGAAAAATGCATGAATAAAACAGACACAAAAGAACAAGACAAGAATATTAAATAATATTTGTTCAAGTAATTGGCCTTGATTTCCAATGCTTTTTGCCTTTTTTTAGTCTTAAAAATGGATATGTGTGTATGTATGCATAATCTTATATAAAGATAGAGACACTCAAACACGTGTGTGTGTGTGTGTGTGTGTGTGTGTGTGTGTGTGTGTGTGTGTGTGTGTGTGTGTGTATGAAATTTTGCACTCTGCAATCCTTGTTGTCAATCTGGGAAAAAAAAACTGTTTTAAAATCTACGTCAGTTACTTTCGAAATCGCCAATGTTACATATTTATTTATTCGTGCTGTGGAAGTCCGAAAGAAAAAGAAGAATAGAATAGTTTTCACTCAAACTTAACTAATGATATTTCTATTGATATTCGAACCATCCTCAACTTGGTTGTTTTTCATACAACGTTTCGGCTGTTGCACTCTAGGCCTTCGTCAGGTATCATCTGGTAGATTTGGGCAAGTAACAAACCGAACCCTTTATTTATCCGACGAGGGTATACTGACCGTACTTCCCTCTTTAGCGTTAGTAGTATTGTTATATTATCTAATGATTGGTTGTATTTGAAAAAGTGTTTCGAGTATTTGGACAACTTGGCAGAGAAACGTGTTCAACAGATGTCGATGTACCGATAAAAGCGCCCCTCATCAATATATTGTACTGAAAAACCACATACAATACTGCTTATATCAAACGAACGTCAATTTTAGAAATTGTAGTTTTGATGGTACATACAATGGATATGAATCGAAGAAAAAATATTTGAATTAGTAATCAATGAGTCATCATAAAACAAAGGTGTTGATTACTGTGTACATCATATCATTCATTTGTTGACAACATTTCGGTCGTGAGCTCACTAGAATTGGCCTTGTGTCATTGGTTCTATGGTGTGGAATGAATTCCTAATACTCTTGATTGATTTGGAGAACCAGGAACACTGAAGGTTTGAAAGTAGTTGTAAACAATGGAAAACATAGACTGGGGGATTATTACCACCAACAAAATTCAGACGAATAAGATGTTGATATTTTGTTGCCTGTCCTCAATAAAGACTATAAGGAATAGCTGCTGGGGAGATAAAAATATTTCACCAAACTCTTCATAGAAGTATTATCATCATCAAATTATGTTTGCCATTGGACATACTCTCCCCAAGATTCGACTTATACGTCTATCATGGGGGTCGAGGAGTAGGTACTCTCTAAACTTGTCTAGTTCATGACGATATCTTATTTTTTACCAGCTACGTCTATGAATATGATTTATGAAGAACCCTGCGCGAGCAGCAATGTCAAACGGTTGTCAGACATTATCGCAACATGACTAGCCCATAAAGTTTTGTAATGGATGGTATATCGCTGATTCCTGTTTTTTCTTCAATATACTATGCTGTTTTGTGATCTACGCACACCATTTTGATTATGATCACCCAAAACTGTATACATTGCATAATTTTCAGCTTCCAAGCCTTATTTCTCACTTGGGTTCCATATTTTAATACAAACGAGTGGAATAAGAATAATGTTTGGAATAGGTTTTAGTGGATGTAAATGTAAGAGCCAACATTCAATATCGTCAGCATTCGAGAGAAAGAAAAATAAAAATTGTAAAATGAAGGTAATGACGAATGCAAAAGAAAAAACAACGGTGAAAAGAATTATGAAATATTTTTAGAATAAATTGATGATAAAAAGAATATTCTGTTATGACAATCTTTGAAAAATAGAAGGATGGAAATGCTTGTAGGATGAAAACTATCAAAATTATACAATAGTTATTATACAATGGATGGAAAAATAAAAGAAAACTTGTATTCAAAGAGAAATTAGTACAACCACACATATATGCCCCTTCTTACCTCGTAGTGGTAAAGTAAATTACTCTAATGAAAATGCAACCTTGATGGTTTAAATCACAAATTGACAGCATGCAATGTTGGGGTGATGAATTAAATTATTGATGATGGGACGATCGATGAACGAATATCTCTTTTTGCATTTTGTTGGATTGTAATCACTTAAAAGGTCAATTTTCAAAAACAAGCGTGAACCCTGACGAACACAATCTTATTAAGTATACATTTATGTAGCAAATTGAACTCCCACTAGATATCTATTTTGGGGGTAATTGAAAACAGCAAAACAACTATTTTTTTTTCTTGTTTTTGTTCTTCTCTCAACCCTTCCAGCTTGTTTGGTGCTGCCTGCAAGCTTAATGTATTCATGGTCAGCCAGCCAGACTGATTTGAAAACTGAAGAAACCTGATGCTGGCAGTTTTGGTGACAGTTTTGATTGACTGTTTCTAACGATTGTTGTAGTGATGAAAACAGAGGAAATTGAAAGAAAAAACAGTCCAGAAGCAGATGATGATATTGGATTGTCGAAAAATTCGTTCAGTTTATGAAGTTGAAAAAGAAATTGTTTCGTTCCATGATTATTTGCCACATCCTTTTAGAACCTCCTCTCTTTCTCAGCAAAGAATACATTTTATGCTTTCTGCAATCTCTCATACATTAGTGGACTGGAATGAATGGTAAAATAAATCGTGAATACAACAGAAGAGTTAAAACTTCCTAGCTAAGCTATGACAATGAGCGTTATAGCATTATACAGTCTCACTTCATCCTCGTGGAAGGTAACGCCTTATGTCAAATTCCTATAAGATAGGCGTATTTCACTTATAACAAAACAATCATCACCTAATGTAAGGGATTAAACTCTTAACGGTTTTTTTTTTTAATCTGCATTTGTTTATAACTGTTTAGTCATGGTAAACCACAGAGAAGTATAACATTAATATTTCTCTGTTGCAATTTCAAATCAGTTAAACATTTCTTATGGGGTTGCTCGTAATAAAAAACTCTCATCTTTTCCTATTTTAGAGCAACATTCAGTACAATTCATCGTGCTTAATTGAACTTGTTCTGTTGTCTCATACGGTCCAATTTTTTTCCCGTCGCCTCTCATTCTTTGTTTTTAAAGGGTTCAGTTTTGTTACTTTTAATGAGTTAATTGCATACGTTATTACTACCAAGTACTTTTATTTCTCTTAACTTACGTAGAAACTTCACATCAAAGTGAATAACGTAATCAAGCCGGTGCTAAATATTTTCAATGCTTTATGTGAATCTTCAAGTGTCTGGCTTTGTCCAATATCGTATTAAATTGATTGTTACCATGTTATATCTTCATTTTATCTTTGTCAACCTCAAGTGATCTAGCCAACCGTGAATAATCTGCATGAGATCTGCAGCGAAAAATATTGAAAACTACTTACGTTGTCTCATCATTTATAGTACATTTTTCATAAACTAAATATCTCTTTCTTGCTGTCAACTGGCATTTTCTACCTCTCATGAATTAGAAAAAGGATAATATGCTGGAGATGTACATACCTTCATCAATTATCACAGTGAGATTCAATGAGATGATTTTGTCGATTCCAACGTTATTAAATAATAAACTACCGATATAAAAGCTGTTACAATACAGTCGAAAGGGATTCTTGAATGGAGTCAGTTGAAACCAAATGATATATGTATATATATATATATATATATATATATAGATAGATAGATAGATAGATAGATAGATAGATAGATAGAAAGAAAGACAGAGAGACAGAGAGACAGAGAGAGAGGGGGGAATGAATTAGTTGTTCATTAAAATCATTAACTCCTATATACCCTGTTTTTGAGGATGGTATTGGATCAGCCATAATTCATGATAGTCCATGAAGAATATTTTCACAGGCTTACATACCAAATTTGAAATATATTGAGGGATAACGAAGATTGAGAGGGAGGAGACAAAGACGACGACAACAGACACTCATAGCAAAATTATAGAGATTTTAGGTGCAGTTGTTGATCAACCCTCAAACTAATTATGTGGTATCCAAGATGGACCTTGGATTGGAATATAAATAAATACATCGCGAAGAACTCCAGGTAATATTACCTGGAAAGTGAGAAAAATTCGAAAAGAAAAGCATTTAGAGAATAACACAGGCGTAAGGTCAATGAAAAGATTTTGCAAAATGCAACTAAAAACGGGTCTGCTAAATAGAAACCGTCATGTAACCGACGTCTTTTGGCTGGTTAAGGGTGATCAATGATTGAATTAAAAATTCAGTAATCATTGAATAGATTACTTCTTCTACCTTTTGTTGGGATGCAATCACTAAAAGGATCGGAATTTCCGTAAAACAAGGATCGATACTGCCGGGCGAAATCAAAGGGATCAATTTAGCATAAACTTACATTTCCAACTGGATCGCATATTGAACCAAATTTAGAAGGTAGTTACAAGAAAGAAAAGAGATTTTTTTCAGACAATAATGAGTAAATGTTGAAATGTTCAGTCCAAAAGCTCTATCGATGTGGCCAGTACGCGCCGGCCGACCAGACGTACATGATTCTTCATTTCTCAAGTTAGTTTATGTTGGCAGTAGTGGTTGACAGTTTTGGTTGACAATTTCTAAAACAAACGAAATCTTTTATCTCTGCATCACAAGACATATGCACCAGAACCAAAAATACAAAAACAAACACGCAAAACATAAGAAAAAGCTCGTGAAGTATCCATCGAGAAAGAAATAAAATTAAAAGTATATCATAAGTTATTGCAACCAGTTCGATGAAGAAAGTACATAGAATTGATCAGGTAAGACTGGGGATCACGCTTCAGTGAGGATTTTGCAGAAAAACTGGAGTATGACGATTCAATCTAAAGTAATGAGCAAAAACGAAGCACTGTCCTGGAAATTACTCAGTGTAAAATAAATCTGGATACTGTGAGACCAACTAATTCTTTAAACACGGATCTGTGCATGGTTTGGTTTCGGATAAGAGACTGCCAGATTTTGAAGTTGGTTTAGACAGCGAACCATCAGGTGAGAATTAAAGAAACAAAAAGTCCAAAAGATCGTTTTGGTATTTTGCTTCAGTAAGTGAGAAAATTTTGGAACATGAATATCAATAACGATTTGCACATTTGATGCCGTGCCAAACCGAAGCATACCAGATATGAAACTTGTTGAATAGGAGATTTTGTCTGAACAGACTGGTGCTGGAATCTGCAGAAATACAGAAGGGTTAATTGGAGATTATCAAAGATGCTACAGAATGAGAAGAAATCTCTTGGTAATTATAAAAGTACATATGAGTTCACTAATTCACCAGAAATCTCAACTGAAGACAACGCAAAATATTTCTGTTTAAATTGCAAAAAACGATGTTCCAAACATTTTTCAAAGAAAAAATAAATAGCAAAATGAGATTTCAGAATTAAATTTCCAATCGAAAACTTCAAACAATTAGTGATGCGGAAAGATAAACGAGAATCAACGGGAAGAATTCAATTACTGATAAGTGAAGTCATCAGGGCATTGTATAGATAAAGCTGCTATAAATACCCGGAAGAAGATTCAATTAAACGGTATAATATGAGAGGAAAAAAACGAAAAAAAAAAAAAATTCTGAACAAAAAAGATTTTAAAGACGAAGCTTAACTATGGAACTCAAAGACATGAACACATCCGTAGTATTTATGATATGATATTCTGAGCACTTTCTGAACTTGACCAAAGAGGGACCAATGATTATGCATCAAAGGTCTTAGAAGTTAAGGAGCATTGTAAGCCTCCCATCCCCTGATCAACATGGTATGATTTTATGAGCCAAACCACCTGAAATGGAACAGACAAGTCCGGAAAAACTAAGTTCGACTGCGTAGAAATAAAGATTGAACAAAAAATCATATGAAATAATGATAAAGTAAAATAGTTCAGAATAAGTACAAAAAAGACATGGTCGGGGAGGAAAGATGATATACTTGAACGAGTGCAAATAACTTGGAGAAAACTATAAAGATCAAACGTGATGCTCACATGAAGACAAAAAAGAAATGATAAATCCTTTGGCATTTTTTGAATTAACACTGATCACTTATTCAAGGCCGGTAAACGAATACTAGTCACTGCAATCAAAAAACAAGAATAAAAAAAAACACCTGTCAGTGAACGTGACCATTCTCAAGAGAAAATAAACAATAAATAATGAAAAACAGTCTAGATTCCACTTTTATCATGAAGGAAGGTAAAAGTAGGGAAAAATAAGGAGAAGAGAAGAAAGATAGGGGATGAAGAGGAAGTGTAGTAAGAAAAAAGGCGGAGAGGTGCAAGACTTCATGCCCAAATGAAATGGTAGAAACAAATATTAAAAAAGAATAGAGCGGGGAAAGAGAGGTGGAGAGGTGAAAGATGGATAACAAAAAAAAAAAAGAAGAAAAGCGGAGCAGGAGACAAAGAAAAAGATCAAAGAATGAACACAATGCCAGACTTTGAAGATTTCCAGATGACACCCTAGAGAAAGGCTAACTAGTGACACACTTGTGTCACCGGATCAAGCTGATTTGCAACGGATACTGTGAATGTCTTTGTGCTAAGTAAAAGCCTACCAGCAGGACACGGAACAAGATCGAAGAAAGTCTTCAACGAATAAACATGAATCGAAAAATTCCAGGAAGTACAAACTTGTAATGCATACCATTCTCTATTTGTCACTTTATTGGTTGATTCAGCTTTGAACGAGACTTTGATTGCCAATTGAAATTCAATGACCTTCATCACGCCTGGAAACCCCAAAGATAAAAGAAAAAGTACTAAAACCATCCACTGACTCACCTCTTTTCCCTACTTTGACTAATTTTTCAAAGTTAGACGATTTTTTTCCTTGAAAAGGTTGTAAAAGTTGTAAACGTTGACGAAGAAAATATGTAGTTGCTGAATCATGTGACACCAGGATTATTCTGCGTGTATTTCGGTACATAAATAATTATGCAGTTTAATGATAGAATGACGCCTTTTTAAGCAATAAATACTTATTTTTCCACATATCTTCCTCCCTTGTTACTGCACGATTCAGTGATGAATATTAATGGCATAGATCAAGTTTTGTCTAATTGTACGAAAAGGAAAGATTATAATATTATATGCTCCCGACAGTCTTTATCAAACGAAAGATGTACCTACGAAAGTTTATATATATATATATATATATATATATATATATATATATATATATATATATATATATATATATATATATATATATATATATATATATATATATATATATATATATATATATATATATATAATAATATATATATATATATATATATATATATATAATATATATATATATAATAATAATATATACATATATATACATATATATATATATATATATATATATATATATATATATATATATATATATATATATATGATAGTTTGTATGTGTTGAGGAGTGCAATGTCAACATTGCTAAAGCAACGTGGATACTGGAGGAAAAACTCAATCTTAGATGAGACTTGCAGTCATTCAACTTTTAATGAGAGCTAGCTACTAAATAGTTGTGTCAGGAAAATTTTTAAAAAATGATATTCCATCATGTACTTATTATTATTACAGACTCCTTCTATTCCAAAACACTTTGGAGAGTCTGGAGTATTGGGGAAAGTTAATGTATTCAAAGCTCAATGACAACCAACGAAAACTGCAGCTGTCTGAAATCAGCGAGATCTGAGTGCGAACTGAAAATGAAAGACAGGGGAGAATTGAACAGAAGAACCTGTGGAACATAAGGTTGATGTGTCCTTATTTTGTCAACTACGATTCGAGCTAAAATCACAAGAAGTTAGATTGAAAGAAATTAGGTTGCAGGTATATGATCAGAGTGTCTTTGTCACAGTACACGTTAGTACAACAAGAAAGTATAGCAGAGTGTTTAGAAGGTTGGCATGAAACACAATATCCACCAGAAATCTTTGTAAGAACATGTATATCCATGAATGATGACTAATATCATCAATATGTCTATTAGATTCCCTTCAAACCACATAATGGCAGTATCTGCAATGAGGTTGTTCTAGTATCTACAAAGGCATTTTTCTGATAAAGAATCTCTTACGGACACGAACGACGGCTCTGTACGTCACGATTTGCTTAGTTCTCGAGCGAGGTTCGATCAAGCGTCTATATTCCTCATATCCCTTCAAGGTTAACTTGTGGTCCTCCGGAACGGGGAATTCTGTATTGGACAGATTTTCTTTGCTGTATCTACACCTTCATTTGGCTTCTTGGCCTTGATAGAAATGATTTGTCCATATTTTGACACCTTAGCTCAACTTCTTGTTCATATAATAAATTGTTCCTGACAAACGCTTTTAATGTGTTTCTCTATCTGTTCTTATTTGATAACCTTTACATTGATTTACATTTCCAGATAAGCAAGTCTTTCCGTTCAAAGAATGCGCCTCAGTCTCTGAAAGCTACTAAGATACTTCCTAAGGCAAAATTTATTATTGTTGCAACCATCATTATTGTCACTTAGAATCACTGATTTCCGAAGCCATTTTATTTACATGGTGCTCGATACGAAAGTTTTTATTAGGAAAAATAAAATTAACCTTGTTTAACTTGTTCCAACTGGCATGAAAACTCAACAATTGTAAATAACTGACCTGGTAACTAATGAACCTGCACAATGCTATGTGCCCCACGAGTCTTATCAACGGTTTATATGTAAAAATGGAGAAGAGAAAACACGATTCATGAGCATTAAGAACCGCGTCTGAACGACTTCATATTATTTTAGAGATACGCACAATGTTCTAGTGGAATATGAAAACTGCACGAGACTTTAAAATAGGATATTAAAAATGAATAACGAAGAAAAAATACAGCAACGCAGGATTAAGCATCAGAACAGAACGGCCTCCAGGGATACATTTAGGGGAATAGGAGTTAAAAACCATGGAAATGGCTATGCAAAGGTCACCTAGAACCACATATCGTTGGAACTTAGAAAAAATAACCAGGATGAACTACATCAATGCAGAAGTAAGAAGGAAAAATAGAATTAGGTATGACGGGATAGGGACTGTTGTACAGTGGGAATTATACGCACGGCTTGGCTTTGATCAAGGAAGGAATGGCTTTAGCATTAACTCATCAGTGTTTGAGAGCTTGGAGTTGCCTACAAACAGATTGGAAGGACTAAAAGTTCGATGAAGAATCAAGACTATCTATATACCAAGAGAACTGACATCGTGATTGCCGTAGGATAAAGTTTATCTACTGCTTATATCCCCAAAAATATTTTATTGTACGTATTATAAACAAAATCTATAAAATTTACGATGAATGTATCTATTAGAATGAAATATAAGACTTGTCAGTTCAACTTAGGAGAGCTGGGTACCAAAACTAAGGGATTATTAATGTTAGTAACATGTTTAATTATTAAGATGAAATAAGAAAGTATTTGTAGCATAAATTTTGATAATTATATGAAACAATTTAGATCAGTAGGTAAGACAGTCGACTACTAGTCAGTTAGTTGTGAGTGATAGGCATACTAATGTTAACCCCTTTAGTGCGGTTAGTATTGTTTTTGTGCTTTTCTTGTTTGCATTTTTCGGGAAACAATGTCAACTCAAGGCTTGGACTCTGGTTGGACAAAAACAGCAAAAAATTTTCTGGAAGGTCTTGGTAATTTGACGAGACTTTAAGTCACTTAATTTCCCGTGTGAACCACTCGTTACCCCAGGGGTGAACACCTAATGATTGAAATAAGTTTTACAGCAAATATGAGAAAAAAAACCATTAGGAAAAATTAAACATAATACAAAATTCCATAATAAGTATCATTATTTCTGATAATTACTATCATGTAACAGTTCGATGAGAAACATTGTAATGGCTAGACATTTAATTATACGACCTGATACGTTTGGTTCAAATAAAAACTAATAACAGGTCTGGTTTTCAGAAACTTGTCGTGTTTGGGAACAATTAAAATAAGCGAAAAAGGCGTGATCAAAGTGTACTACTCCTCTCGTCTCTTGTTTGGCAGTGATCATTGAAAGAGTCTGAAATTCCAGACTGTGAGCCTGTATGCTTATGTAGACGAAGATACCAATTTAGCATAAACTTACCGTGCAAAATGAACCCGACCCTAAACCTTAATCTGGTGAGGGTGTAAATAAACCCCCAAGAAGTCCATTTAAATAATAAGAAGTGAACATGAAATGTTCAACCGCATAGTCCTATTGGTTTGGCTTGCACATACAACGTATACATAGATAGATATCCCGACAGACAAATCATTAAAGAATTCTATGTTGATGGTTCGGATTGTACTTTTCTGATAGTATGATTGAAGAAGAAGAAGAAGAAGAAGAAGAAGAAGAAGAAGAAGAAGAAGAAGAAGAAGAAGAAGAAGAAGAAGAAGAAGATAAATTGGCAGATTCCCAAATGAGATTGGGACGAGGTAAGAAAGATCAGTGCACGGAAGATTTTTCCAGCGGACTTCTGCGTTGATTTGAACAAAAGACTGAATGATATCAAAATGTCTTTCGACGGATGCACTAACTATAGTATTATCTGAATGACATCAACGACCATAATTATTAATGCATTAAGAAAGGCCTGTAATTTCTAAAACCAACAAACAGGGTAGAAGTGATTTGAAATCTTCTATAAGTGCAAACAAAATCAACCGTATGGTTATTAAACTGGACCAGAATCTTGTGAGAAATATTGAAAATCAGTTATTTTACAATCGATGACGATCACAAGTGAATAGTACCAATTCGACGGGTCACTGTATCTGAAGAACCCAGGAAATCAAAGAGTAAATAAATAGATAAATGCGATGCATCTTTGTAAAGTCCAAATAAAAACAAAAAATAAAACAAACAACCAAATGTAAATGCACCTAGTCTCAAACTAAGGGTCCAATTTAGCATGAACTTAAAATGTAAAATTTTATCCACAAGAACAACTCAATTGTTTGAAATTTTTATGAAAGTATTATGGCAGTCATTCTGTTCCTCCAAGTACGTAGGACGCTTGGGTCCGACATCTTTCTACAATTCAACCCAGATCTCAGTCATGGTCAGTTCCAAAAAAAACTCCCTGATTGAACAGCTAAAATCCGTCACACTCGTTCAAACATACGCCAACCAAGTTTTATTACACACACACACACATAAATACACCCACATGTATAAACCTTTCTATCTTATTCTTCCATTTTGTTTCTGGTCTTTTCCCACTGTCTTTATTGTCCATGAGCACTTATCAGTAAGCATCTTGCACCATCTGTTGTCTTTCTTCATATTTGCACTCCAAACTTGTAAGGTATCATTTTCTCGGATCAATATTGACCTTTTTTCATCAGTAAGAGTTATTTCTAAAATTTCTCTTTCCATTGTTCTCTAAGCTAATTCTTTTTGTTTTGGGTTGGTTCTGTAACTTTCCATGTTCTGCTTCTGTACGTCAAAGTAGGTGTTATGCATCGATTTATATATATATATATATATATATATATATATATATATATATATATATATATATATATATATATATATATATACACACATATATATATATATATATATATATATATATATATATATATATATATATATATATATATATATATATATATATATATATATATATAGTGACTCTTAGATTATAATGAATCCATTCTTTCACTTGATTCCATTTCGCTTAAGGAGATATGAATCAAACATTTTCCGTCCAAGCGAAGGATATTAAACATACATAAAATGTGCACAACTCATCTGATCAGATTCACTGGCTTTTCAAGCTGTAATATCCGTTCCTTTCAAATACGCTGCGTGATTTTGTGTCTCTACGATTTCCTTTTGTCATTAACTTTAGTCTGTGACCATCCATAGTGATCTTGATGAGCATATATACAGGGTATTTAAAAGAACGATGGGACTGTATTTTGACAACTTCTACATAAATTATTTCGAATAGAAGTCTATTTTTAAAGACATATTTGCAAAATGAGTACAGAAAATCCTGATCACACATCTAAAAATAATAGAAAAATTCTCTGTAATTGCACACACTGGGATTCTTTGATAACTGGCTATTGTACGAAAGTCTATAGCTTTCATCTGAGAGTACAGATCTAGATTTAGATTTGAAAGGGGATATAAAATAACTAAATAGGCAGCATTTGAAAAAATAACCCAAATAAATCGACTGACGGTTAATCATTTTACCAGACTGTTATGGATGGTTATTCTGCACACCATAGAGTCTTGCTCTTTTCAAACATGCATGTTTTAAACTGGCACTGTCCTAGTACATTTTAATCTTATGAAAGATTTTTGAAGTGATTTTTTTCAAAAATTTTGATGCAGTCTCCTAATCTTTCCATTACAAAACCATTCATATTTGAAAACAGCTCCGTTGCCACTGCAGGAAGGAATGTATATTCGAACGGGGTTAATACATGATGCAATCATTTCAACTGCTAAATACTATTTCTATACAAGACTAATAATGTAATGTAAAATGTACTTGTGTGTAAGTTCTACTCTCTCATTCCTAACGCTGTGCTTTTTTTTGAAAAGCATCTTGTGTACTTGGGTAGGTGGATCGGTGTGCCTTGTTCTTAACTGCAATAGCCATTCTCAATATTCATATTCAATCGGTTGGTTCAGCTTCAAAGGTTTTTAGCTTTCTCAGGTTTTTTGCTTGAGAAAATGCGAGCCTTTAAACTCTTTGCTTTAGTGAAGAGAGTAACTGGGGTACGTTTCGGAGGTATGTTCCTATCTAATTGCTGTGTTCAAATCATCAAATATTAACATCCATGAATTTCGACAAAGGTCCTCGAAAAGCTTATGTTATATATTTAGAGCAAAAAACAAAACAAAAAACGATGGAGTGAACTCCTTCTAACAAAACTGGTGAAATACATGTTCGAACGGCACTTTTACATCATTGCAGGGCAATTAACTAAGTTAATAACTTTTCCCAAGCAAATCTGAAAAAAATGCTTGTCATTTCAGAGGATTGCATGCCGTATCTTCACTCAACTTAGTATTGCTGCACTTTATCTATTATGGTGTCCTCCAAGAGCGCTGTCACAACAGGAGTCGACCGTAGATTCAAAACTGAGTCTTATATGAATTATACCGAGGGAAGTTATTTAAAATCATAATGTATGGTATTTGTACCCTATGTGCTTACCGAAAATATCAATAATTAAATAAATGCTCTGACGTTGTTCCTAATTATTATTACGATGAATTTTACAATCAGTTCATTTACAAACACTACAGATATAATGACTCAAACACTGTGGACTACCACTCAAGGAAAGGTAAAGATTACACATCGCCCGCCAATCGAAATTACGCTCATGGCATCGAACAACCCCACCGCATCACCCGCTTTATCAACACCAAATTCATCGAAAAATGAAATAAAATGAAATAAAAAGGTAAATGTAAAGGAAAATTATTAAAAATCCTATTTCATCGACTTTGTTTGCCTGTCGGCAATTTATGAATATGTGTAAACAAATTTCCTCATTCGGTTTCATTTCAAGTCTCGTAGGTTACAACCCAGAAGAATTAATAATGTTTTTACCGGAAAGTTGGATGAGTGTTTTGAAAAAAAGGGACATGGAATTGAATGAGAAAAGCAGAGAGGGACTGACAGAAGAAAAAAACACGGCTGTCTGCTGCAGGGTCAAACTCTGCTCCAAATACTGTTGCGACTGATGATAATTACAGTAACTTCTGTATTTTACATAGAATAAGAACAGTCGTAGGTATACAAGACTTGTCCGTTTAGTTCTGTTGGTAACACAGCTTACTAGTAATCAATAGGTCATGATACTAAATTGCTGGTTTTTCATGTATAGTGTTGGTCTGATGTGATTTGGTAGTTTACCAATTAACGATTCATTCTTTTAAATTTGGCTACGATTTTTGTTTATGTTCGTAGTGCAGGGAAAAAAAGAAAACTGTACTTGAATGGACTTTGACATACGCCATAGAATAAAAAGAGAGTAAAACAGCCAAGAAATATAATGTAAGAAGAAATGAAAGGTGTAAAAATCAACTTACACTCTTTGGCAAATAAAATGAGTCAAGCACATTCCATCATATAAAAAATCTGAACACTATTGAGAACACATGGGTTCATATAAAAACAAAACTAGGTGGGGAACATTTTCGAACGTTGACCAGTTGCAGGAAGCAGTGAGAGAAGGAAGGAACCGCATGCTTGCAGCACACTATAAACAACAATCAGGCATTTCAACTGAACAAATCAGATTTCTTGAGAGAAAAGAAATGGGAAATCCATGTAATACTAAATCAAAGAGTACATGCGAAATTGCATAAGGTTGTCAGATATTTCCCTTATAGTAGTTAGAATGAGAGTGTAACTGGACAGAAGAAATTGATGAAAAAATGCTTAGCTCTTGCCCCGGGGTAGATGATTAAATGTATGTGTGTGTGTGTGTGTGTGTGTGTGTGTGTGTATGTGCGTGCGTGTGTGTGTGTGCGTGCGTCTGTGTACCATAATTACACAACAACTGGCTATTGTACGAAGTTGGTGTACACCAGTAATGTAGTATCGAGTTTAAATTTTCGAGATCAGCAGATCTCGAGAAATCTATTGATGAAAAAAAAAAGGTATTGAATATCTTTCAATCATAAAATATACAAATTTGCAACACTGTTGAGAAGTGGTCGAATTACTTCAGAGCCGTAGTTTGGTACAACAAACCAAAAATCATTTTTCATGATAATCATGGCAAGCTCCATGAAACAAAATTCGTCAGTCCCGTTCCAAACATACTGCATATATATTAAACTAAATTAGTGTGGCAACCCACCATTAGTTTATATACGTGTGTACATGAGAGTTTGTTCATGTATGGTTACGTGTGTGTGAGTGAGTGTGCATATTTAAAAACTGATATTTGATTTCGCTGTTCGCACGAGGTGTCTGTGTGCTCATATCTGAGATCAAGCTTCACAGATGTTTGACCTGTCCACTAATTTGTTGGCCAAGGAAATAAGCAAGATACGTGAGGGCTGATTTTTTATATTCAACACAGTATTGCAAGACCTATGGATTGCCCGCTCAGAGACGCTGAATAAGGATCTCCATCTTAAATGAAATCATTGGAAACGCCAATTTCAATGCTTTTCCAAAAACAGAATGATTAGGGTTAGCAAAAAAATGTTTGGGACCGGTGATTTTTTAAACAATTCGATAAGACCCAGAACTAATATTGACATTCCTTTGACAACAGATATAAGGACAGACTCACTCAACTTCTTAAATCCTTAGAGGTCAGTATGTTGGAGAACATCGTCCTTCTTTTTTTACTGAAATAAATACCAAGTCAAACAGCCAGAAAAGAAGTCTGATTTCCATATCTCTCACTCCGATCCTGATATCGCACCAAGAAAAGTAACTCCTCGAATTGTGGTTTTCCTCAAAGTATCAGCGTGAAATTTCGAAGACTCGGTCTGAAAGTAAATATTTTTCTCCTATTATACATATTTCTTTGGTAGTAATCAAATAAAGGACTGGTTGTGGAATTTCCATGAAGTTGAAATAACAGCAAACACAGTTTCTTGGGAAACGTATTATTCTTTCTTTTTTTTACCCACGTTGGACAAATCTTTTGGAAACCATGACCTTGATTTGGCAGTAGAATTATTGATTGTTTTTTTTTCAACTTATGGACACATTTTATCATTCATTTTTCTCTTGAATAATCAGGTATATCAATTGATACTCATACTGTGACTCGATTTTTAATTTCAATTTTAATACCTAGCTCACTGTGCCGTTGTAAATCACTGATTTGAGGCCCATAGATACTTGTCAAGGGAGAATGCAACCTAGATATACACTCATCAAACGAGGACAATTTTTTTCTTCGACCTGTTTAGTAGTAATCTTCCGGTCGTAATTATACACTTATCATCGGCAAATATTCACTAAACTTGGTTTTACCTCACTCAGGGTCACAAAGTGGAGCATGCAATGGATATCAAACAAAGTAAAGAAGTAAAAACTGGCTCGATCAGTTTGCTCACCTCTTCCTCACGGTGAGGTGCCAAATATTTTTAGAAAATTTTCATTCTGAATAGTTGAAACAGATATGTAAATTGATCAGTAAAAAACCTAATTAAATCTTTGCTACCTGCGTGGTTAGTAAAAGATAAACATTGCCTAATCTGATTCAATGAGCTGTATATTTATGAAACCTACTGTATATGGAATGATCGCCCACACAAAACGTGAAAATGTTTTTCAAAAATTCGTCACGTTGCGCACTTTGAAGGCAAGTGTCATTTTATTCTGCAAACTTGAAAACACTTCATGTCTCAACGGAATAGGATTCATGTCGTCGGATAAAATCTTCTACTCAACATGTTTTTGCCTCAGCTTTTCTTTCAAGTAGCATGAACGGAATGATTTAAATAATGAATCATATTGCAAGTAAACACTGAAAAATATTTACATGACATTGTCATTAACATAGGACCTAAGAATGGATTCATATGTATTTATACATGAAAGTGTATAAACTGGCACCAATGATGAATTAGTGAAGTACATCCAAAGTGGAAAGTCTATAGCCACATTGAAGAGATCTAATACATCGAAACAGCTGTCTCTGGATGACACAATAATTGATGCTCCTCTATTCAAGGTTGAGCACTCTTTAAGTGAGGTAATTCATCCATCGTAAGCTTATTCAATGGTTTTCCATAGGAATGGAGCACTCTGGTGGATGAGTAATTTCTGTGTAAATGAAATATATTGCTTAAATTCATCCCTATTGACCTTCCAGTTCTGTAGTCCAGAGGTACGAAATCGACCTCCGGGTCCGAGTTGGAGGTTTCAATCCTACCTTGGGGTACAGAATTGGATTATGAAAAGTCTATAGCCACACTGAAGAGATGTAATACATCGAAACAGCTGTCTGTGGATGACACAATAACTAACTAACTAATTAATTAATTAATTAATATATATATATATATATATATATATATATATATATGTGTGTGTGTGTTTGATGCGATATTTTGTTTAAAAATAGAGCTAGAATAATTATATAGTTTTAAAATCCTCACTACACATTCGTATATATTAAGGTAAGAAGGTAAGTATAACATTTTGTCTCTACCTTTATGAAAACTCATTCAATAATCATAGAGAAGCGTGAAACAATTTCACAATGACAATTCTAAGAGTATATATATATATATATATATATATATATATATATATATATATATATATATATATATAGTGAATCATCTCGTGTACCTTCTCATATATCTGGTCATCTCAAATGTAACGTCAGAAATTAGGGTATGAATATTAGAAAGTTTTTAAAAAAAATATAATTTATTCATCAAAATAGCTTCCATTAATATCATGACCCTTCCCCTGCACATCCATCAGCCTAAAAGTACCATTTCTGAAGGATATTTTGCTTTGGAGGAGAAAGAACTCTTTGCTTTTTCATTTGTTTTCAAGAGTATTCCATTGAAACGGTCCTTAGGTCCTGGAATAGATGGTAATCAGATGGAAGAAGGAAAAGTCATTTTTTCGGTATCTTTGCTCCATGGAACCATAGATTATTATAGTAGAATAGAATACCTCCGCAATCGACCAAATTGATCTTCGTTTGCTTCAAAGTAGTGAAGAATAATCAAACTGGCGACAACAGATATCATTTTAAACTTGAAATTCAGTTGTGTCAGAATCAGGATGCAATCTCTGGAAGTCCATTTTAGGTGGTATCTTACCCAGTCCGCTTAGATTGAGCCATTGCCTGGGGTTATCAATGACAAATTGAAAGTTGGGGTATAGTTTAGTGTTAGAGTTACATTGTCAGTAAACCCCGTCTTGTAAAACTTTTGATTATTCCCTTTCTGAAAACTGATATTTAAATTCTTATAGATAGAAAGCACATAAAATTAAAAGGAAATAATTAGAAGGGATAAATGAAAATTTTGCTCCGGAATGCATTGTGCTCGGTCTGCCAATAGAATTCAGCTTGATTCAAAACACTCGTGTAATGCTGCTTTCACTGATTTCTTCACAGAATAGAAATCGATTTTTTTTTCATTTATATTAGCACGAACGCCTACTCCACTGAGATCGGGAATTTTCCCCTTGACAATATTTGATCTAATATGTGTGCTGTAAGTAAAAGGACACCTGCTGTTTCTAGATATGCCATTGTTTATTTTTTAGTTTGGAAGCTTACATCTCGACTAATAGGAGTACAAGCACACACACACACACATGCACACACACACACACACACTTACAAACACATCTACACACATACACACACAAATACTACTTTACAAATACTAGCTGAAGAAGAAAAGTATTCATTTTTCATCACAAATCAGTAACCTGCGCCAAAATGTGTTCCCCCGACTGTACAAGAGTCCAGGTATCCACTCTTGATTCTGTAAAATCATGGCGAACCTATCTTTAGAGTGTTAGCACCTTTCCAAAATGTTGCAGACGGCTGTAAACCAATGACTTGCTTATTTTCAGTTTACGTTCAAATTCTGTAGCTTCGAATCAACCGCTATTGTTGTATTGATCATTTATCTTGTCCAAAAGCTGTACACATCTCCCTACGTAAAAAAGTTTAGTATGCTAATAACTAGACATATTTTCCTCGATTGTCACAGAGAGAATCTATCAAGTGAATACACCAATATCAACAAAACATCCTTACACAATCCAATCAAAAATGATCTCTTTGAATGAAGTTGGCTAGAATTGAATGCTTTTGATACTAAAAAACTGGAAAGCATGAACAAAATTTTTGGTCGGCCAAATGAAAACGCATGACGGGTTTAATACAAAGATATCAGCAAAAGACGCTCAGTTCAAGAGATAGAGACATAGAATTCTACAAAAAATATCAAATAAAATATTCCAGTCTAATGAAAGCTAAACGAATTGACATTGGGATCGAGGAAAAGCTGAAAAATAGAACAACTGAATACGACTTGCATTCGTACAAGTTGATATCAGATATCAATAAGCACATATTTTAATGCAATGACAAGTTTGGAGTTTTTGGATCAACGGTTCTGAAGAAATCTAGAGGAGAAAAAACTTCAAAGATTATCTACATTTAGATATAAGATATGTTATGTGTAGCAACACCGAAAAGACGCAGCCGGAATACTTCAAAGCCATTATTTCGTACGCATACTGCCCAATTCAACATAAAATCTGTCCCTTCCAAAACTTGCACCTTCGGGGCAGAAATAGACACTGCCTGCCCCTATGATATATTGAGAGGACAAGGTGTGGATAATTCTTCCAACATGGAAAACAAGTTCTGATACTGAAGACAAAATGTTTGATAGATGTAAATATCTGGATTTTTTTTTTCAAAATTGACTGAATTGTTTTGAATCCGGCAATGAATGTTGGGTATCATTCAACTCTCACGCATCGAGGGAAGGTATATAACCTATGCTCACCTACCAATTGGGCTGCAATGAAACATTTTTTCAAGGTTCGATTCGTACGACAATATTAAACGATAATAAACTCGCAATACTACATATAGCTATAGACGATATTCACAGGTAGAGAAAAAAACTTGAAACAGGAAAGTATTGATAAAATAAATCAAGGAAAACTGTAAACAAAAAAGGGATTTAGGAAAAAATTTTGTGAAAAGTTGTATCAGTGTATGGACTCTGGTACAAAAATCAACTTCCGGAAAGATGTATCCTTATAAATGCCAGAAAAATGTATTTCTGGAGTTGAAAAGTATGTTTCCAAAATATACTAAATAAAACCAGCGTTTTACTATTGTATTGGAAAAATAATGACTAGTTGCATGATCAAATAGTTACCGCTGATGGAAATCTGCCGTTTCAGTTTAATCAGAATCAGGGTTACGAGGTGAAGATCAAACACACTACTGTAGTAATGATAGGCTTGCTTAGATTGGTCATAACTACTCTACAGTAAGGTGACATATGGTTAGTAACTATGAATTATCATCATCACCCGTATATGCTGCTTTTTGCTTCGTAAAATTAGATTACCTTGATGAAAATACAGTGTGATTCATAACATGATATCATGATATATACGAAAAGAAAAAAACAAAAAAAAACATGGGCACAAACGTTCATAAAAGGACAAATTTGGCATTATCTTCCATCGTATAGATACTTCCACCGAAAAATCTTTTTAGGGTCCGGGTCGAATTTAAAAAAAAAAATGTTTGGTGTGTGTGCAAAGTTTCAAGCTTCTATTTTAAACGGTTAAGGCTTGATATGTCGGGATAAACAAAAAAATATATATATATATATATACGTATAAATTCAAGAACACTTGAATAAAATAAACCCAGCAACAATGATAAAACTTGTTTGTTGTTGGTAGCGGTGATTGATATTGACCATGGCTGAGAGAGTATATCCAATGGAATCATCAGATTTCTTTCCCGAAACATTCGCGGACAAAAATATATAACGATTGCATGGTCCGTTTCATATTTGAGTATACATTTTAGAAAACTGCGTGTAAGTCCTTCCCTATATAAGAAGTGACACAAAAAGGTTTCATATATTTGTCAGGGTGCATGTTTGAGAGACAGGTGTCATTGCATATCTCCAGGCTTGAGAAACAGTTCGGATGTCAGCAGAATGCGGTTCACTTTGTCAGATACGTTTTTCTATCCCATAAATTTTTTATTGATTTTCCTGCTGTTTTTTCCCATCAGCAACATGGACAAAATGTTTTAAATAAAAACTCTACTGCAAATAAACAAGGACAAAAATATATATGATTGATTTATGAGCATACGTGCATGGATCCAGATGTATATAAGTATGTAAGTGCACCACGTTGAATTAGTGATATACCTTGCTTTCATATTGGTTTATATATTATAAAGTGCTTTTATTTCTATGTTAACAATATGGAGTCCTCTAAATTAGAGATAAAAAAAATTGGATTGAATTATTAGCAAATTACTGAATTTTCCACGTACATCTGTTTATACATGCTCCATCCTGAGTATCAAGTACCCTCTATTCATGGATAACTCAACCCAGCTAAAAAAAATGATGATGATGTATATATATATATATATATATATATATATATATATATATATATATATATATATATATATACGCACAATATACACGCACAAATACGGAAGGATGTTCTTCATTAATAATTCGAACTAAGACAAAAAGAATATATATATATATGTATATATGTAGTTTTCTAGAGTATATATATATATATATATATATATATATATATATATATATATATATATATATATATATATAGATAGATAGATAGATAGATAGATAGATGGACCGATAGATAGATAGATAGATAGATAGATATATGGATGGATGGATAGATAGACAGAGACAGAGGAGGTTATATATGTAGTCATCCCATAAATAATGTTGAAATTCAAGGTATGGAAAATATCAAGAAGTCAAGTCTAAATATGATTCATTTACGAAGAATAATTCCCAACATTATTAAATTCCATCCTCCATCGTGTTGTAAACTTCAAAACACAGTTTTTGAAAGAAAAAAATGAGCTCAGATAAAAAGTTTTGGAGTGTAGTTTCACTTTCCCATCTTTTTTCAAAATTATCCCATCAGGGCTGTTTTGGGAATTCTCGAATAGGTGGTAATCAGATGGCGAATAAGAACCCTTCTCAGTCGAGGTCTTCAATCATTTTTGATGTAATCTTTGCTGTATTGGACTGTGCATCGTGATGGAATACCACACCTTTGCCATTCATCAAACTGGTTCTTTTTTTTCCTCCAAAGTACATTTCAACCCTGAAACTACTGACAATAGATGTCCACAGTGAGCGTAAAATTGATTGTTACAATCTTAAAGTTGATCTCACTAACGCATTACCAACAAACATTTTCTTGGTGGAGGTTGTACTTTAGCCTATCCACCTCAAATTAACCATTGTCTACGGTTAGCTATGACAAATAGTAATTACGCTTGCAGTTCATCATTATAACTACATAGTAAAGGGAGTTCCTCTCAGACCAACTTCATATGTGTCCCGCCTGAAATGACCGGGAAGTTCAAAGTTACAATTTATTGAAAGCATACGAAATTGAAAAAAATAATCAAAGGATAAAAATTAACCTATTTTCCGTCGTGTTCGGAAATTGGTGTGTATTTTCATTGATCATTAACATCAGTATATTATTGCCTATTTGATTTCTTCAGTAGCAAAAATGTTTTTAGGAAAATCAAAGCAGGCCCCATAGAAATCACGAAAAGGTGACTTCAAGTGGATGGAGATCTGCTGATTACAAATATATCTTTGTTTTCCCCCGTGGTGCGTAGTTCTTGGCATGCATACTCATGCATATTCATGCGCTTTCCTACTTTGCTAGCTGGGATAATAAAATATCCACTTTTTTTTATCACCTGTCTTTAATTCGCGCCAAAATGTCGATCTATCCTCACGAGACTGAAATGCGGATATACAATCACACTTCTGTCAAATCATGAGAAATTTGTTCTCAAACTGGAGCACATTCCCAAAATGTTTTGAATTCTGTTTTTAAGTTAATCCGTCGTCCATAACAGTGCTGTTTCTATTGAAATGAATTAATATTGTTAAACTGAAGAACGTAAACCATTCCTGCTGCCTCTTTCTAGCTACTTCAGGACCCTCTTCCAATCTTTTGTGATTTGTCGTCTTTGAAGTATCTAATCCATGAATACCATTAATATTTCAGGTGGATTTTGCAACATAATTGCCTCTAATAATTTCATAGAGCATTAAATATATTTGAGTTGATGAAATTGGTAACTGATATTCTCCAATCATATTGTGACTGTAATGTACACGCTCAACATAGTAGAAAGATGTATGAGCAGATATTGTAATGAATTGAAGGATTCAAAAGCTGGGCAATATTATTCTATCCATCTATACCAAACTTCAGACATAGGAGGTCCATATATTCATATATTTATGAATCTGCATATATGCCTTTCATGTGTATGAAAATGACTAATGCTTAGTCACTACATAGGAACCGCCGTGTGATCAGCAACCGGCCTTGTTTGGGTGATCAATAAAAAATCACAAAAAATTGTTATCAATGAATGTCATCTCTGTTGCTTTTTGTTGGATCATTAATAGTTTGAGTGTCCAAAAGACAAACTGATACACACCAAGAGATACAAACTGACTTCTCGTAAAAGGTTAGTAGGGAAGAATTTAGAAAATTAAGGATTTTTTTCCTTTACACAAAGTGATTGTTTATAATTACTGCCCTCTAACTGTATTAGGACGGCCAGTAGACATGACATATTCGTAGATACAAACCTTTATAGCCAGGCAAACCAGCTTGGGAACTGAATAAAATCTATGTTGGCAGTTTTTGTGACAGTTTTGGCCAGTGTTTTCTGATGAGACATAACTATGCAAATGGATGTATAAGAACTTAACCTTCAAAAGTCAGTACCAGACTATATCAAGCCCTCCAAGTCCGACATAGAATATGTGAAACATAAGCATAATAATACATTCTCATGAGCACACGAATAATTGGAACATTTCAAATTGATTTAGATTTATCAAATTGGTTCTGATGTCTAATAAACATTCTAGATCAAACGTGTTTTAAATAGACTTCTCAACAAGACTCAATTTCAGCTAATATGTTCAGGGAAGCATTTTTAACCAATCGTTGATGTAGAATTTTCCAAGGAAAAAGCCCCCACGTATTCTTCCCTCTAGAAAAAAAAGGTTTTAGTCAAATTATTTTCACTCATTCTTGACATAGAAACTTGACAAGACTGCTACACGTAATATATTTGATCAGACAAAATGTGTTTTCCTTTCCTTCCTCTGTAATTCAATATATATGTTCAATGCAAGAACTCTGGATACCAACTTTGGCAAAATCGAAGAAAATCATTTAAAGGTGTTGAAATGTTTATATGTTTGTGCAATTTGTCTGCTGGATGATGTTGTTTTCAAGTTTAACTTGACTCCCAAATCAATGAAAAGGAGTTCCACCAGAACTTAGAGAAACGAGCACTCTTCAGGATTTAAACATTTAGATCTCTCTTCCTTCTCCGTACAGAAGAAGTAATCTTTGGCAAAACTTTGAATGATTGATTCAGCACTCGAGTCGACTGGAGAAAAAAATATGGCTACATACAGAATAATATTCAATGTGTCGATCCAAACACCTACTGCAGGGAAAAGTCTTTCCTCAACTTGGTGAGAAAGGAATAATTTGATATGAATTTTGAATCTTGACAAACTGTTAATGGATAGCTGTACAGTGAGCATACGGCTCGCCTGAATCATGAATTAGGTTGGGAGAGACATTTCCAGGGTGAAAAGAATGACCAATGGCTTATTACACGATAACATTGTCCTCAAATTGCAAATGCAACGCATCAAACAATTTATTGAGTTGGAATGGAAAAAAATTTTACCCACTACGTGTTCTCCGAACGGGTCAACTTAAAAGTTCTGCCACATTCCCTATCTGCATGGCATTCAAGACATAATTGTGCAGTCAACAACACTGCTGGGAAAAGCACAAATACTAAAGCAAGTGCTAGAGGAATCTGAGACCTAAACCCCATGTGGTAACAGAGACCTAACAGAGGAGGGGGAAGAAAAAAAACACCTTAAATAATGGTGGGGGTACGAGCCATGGTACTCCTGTGATAGGTGAGCGAGAGATTAGATAAGGTGAAGGCTAAAAACTTTTGGAGACGTACTGTCACTCAGCCTCCAGCGATAACCACCAGGCAATTGGTGTGAGACTGTATACCATGATAATGCTGAAGACTGTGAGAGTGTGGAGAAGGGGGTTGAAGACCCGAGAAGACTTGCTGACACTCAACCTTCAGCGGTAATCACCAGGCAAATGCCAAATAACAGATGTGGCTGACACTGCAAACCATAGGGTAAAGAGGAATGAGCGTGAAAAACTGGAAATATACCAAGATCTAGCAAGAAAACTGAAGAGGTTGAACATGAAAGTGTGGTTCGTACCAGTAATGATAACTGTCTGAAAGATACTGAGGACGAAATTGGATGAACTCGGAATAAAAGGAAGGATTGAGACTGTCCAGACCACTGCACTGCTAGGAACTGCACGGACCCTGGGGAAAGTAATGAAAATATATGGTCTACGACATTAAATGCTGGCAGTGGCCTAACAGAGGAAGTAAAATAGAAGTGGAGATGTGAACCACAGCACTGGCGTAATGGGCGAGGAAGAGAAGAGATGTGGGCTGAAGACCTGAGGAAACTTACTGTCACTTGACCTTCAGCAATGAACATCAGGCAACTGGCGTGAAACTGTAAACCACGGTGTTACTGTGGTCTATGGAGATGTGGAGACGAGGGCTGGAGACTTGAGGAGACTTGCTGTCTCTCAATCTCCAGCTGTAACCACCAGGCTACGGGTGTGAAATCGCAAATATTACAACAACAACAGCAAATACTACTACTACTACTACAACTACTACTACTACTATTAATAATAATATTAATATTAATAATAATAATAATAATAATAATAATACCAGTGGACCAGTAGTGATATTCATTGCCAACTCTATGAAAAACTAGAAAATAGACTTGACTGCCAGAGGAGGAAACTTAGCCGAGGTGAGTACGAAAAAAAAGGAATTTTCCAAGGACACTCTCTGTCCCCATCTCTTCTAGTTCTAACTATGATACCACTCAACAGAATCCTGGAATATAGCATTGGATACCAAGTCTCCCAAGCAAGGGAAAAGTACACCACTGAATGTTCATATAGAACATAAAACTACTTGCAGAGAATTGAGGAGAGCTCGAAACATCATTTAACAAGGTGAAGGAGTGAATTATAGACATTGGGATTGGATGTGGAATAGGAAAATCTGCATTTTTGGTAATGCACAAAACAAGCTCACCGCAGCAAAGACTCAAACTACCAGACAACAGAATGATCCGAGCAGTGATTACACAAGGCCTGGGAGGTCTCACCAAAACAGGAGGTAATGAAAAAAAAAAAAAAAAGAAAAGAGAATACCTTGTGAGGATGAGGAGAATTCTGAAAACCAAACTAAATAGCAATAATCTGATGAAATGAAGGAACAAATCGGCTTTATTAGTAGTGAGATACACAGCACCGTTCCTTGGAAGGACAAGGGGAGAACTCAAGTCAATTGACCGGAAAAAAGGTATGACGATGCACAAGGCCTTACACCAAGAGATGAATGGATAGGTTGTACAGAGGGGGCAGCAGAAGACTCATCGGCTAAGTAGACTTAGTATGTCCAAAAGGGCAAACAGTACTAAAGAAGTATGTGCAAGGAAATAGTGAAGACATTAAAAGCTGCAACCGAGGCAGCACAACGAACAAAGGAGCAACATAGCAAACAAGGACCCCCCCCCCAGAAAACACAATACTGAGAATTCAAAAGACTGATAGAGGATGTTTGCAGGTAACAGATAATGGGTACGACTAGGCAAAGGGAATTTTCGGAGGAAAACTGAATTGGTTGTTATAGCACCCCAAAACAAAAACATCAGGACAAATTATATCAAAGTTTTATTTGACAGAACCCCCAAAACACGAAAGAAACGAGACTGTAAACCTCATAACTAGTGATTATAATCAATTAGCCCTGAAGGAGTGTAAACAGAGATACAATAGAGTAGCGACTGTGATACCCTGGTAACTGGGCAAACGAATGGGATTTAACCATGAGGAAAAGTTGTACCAGCACAAACCGGGGACAGACCTGAAGAAAGGAAATCATAAATCACTATGTGACATCTCATTCAAGCAAGGAAACCAGACCTGGTAATCGTAGACCAGAAGAAAAGAACCTACCAAATAATAGACGTGACTGTTCATGCAGACATCAGAGTACCCAGGAAAATTAAGAGCTCTGAAAATACTAAGACCTGGTGAAGGAGCTGAAGAAGGTGCAAAACACGAAAGTTAGGGTAGCAGTAGTAATATTAAGAGTTCTTGGAGTCGAGTGAGATCGGAAGAACTTGGGAAGAGAAAAAAGATTAAAACTATGCAGACAATAACACTGCTAGGGATTGCATGATAACTGGGGAGAGTACTCAAAATATGAAATGTTTTACCCCTGGCTAATATCAATGGCTTAACAGAGAGAGAGAGAGAGAGAGAGAGAGAGAGAGAGAGAGAAAGAGAGAGGGGGGAGAGAGAGAGGGGAGAAAAAAGGAGAAGAAAACAAACAAAAATAAACAAAGAAAACCACAATTGGTTGTGCAGGTACGAGCCACGTTGCTGCTGTGATAGGTGAGGGAGATTTGAGGGATGGACTGTCGACTCGAGAAGACTTACTGTCGCTCAGCCTACAACAATAACCAACTGGCAACTGATATGAGACTATAAGCCACAGCATTGCCATTGACTTTGATAGTGAGGAGAGGATGGCTGGAATCCTGAAGAGACTTGCTGTCGCTCAGTCTACAGCTGTGAATATCAGGCAACTTTTGTAACAACAACAACAACAACAACAACAACAACAACAACAACAACAACAACAACAACAACAACAACAACAACAACAACAACAACAACAACAACAACAACAACAACAACAACAACAACAACAACAACAACAACAACAACAACAACAACAACAACAACAACAACAACAACAACAACAACAACAACAACAACAACAACAACAACAACAACAACAACAACAACAACAACAACAACAACAACAACAACAACAACAACAACAACAACAACAACAACAACAACAACAACAACAACAACAACAACAACAACAACAACAACAACAACAACAACAACAACAACAACAACAACAACAACAACAACAACAACAACAACAACAACAACAACAACAACAACAACAACAACAACAACAACAACAACAACAACAACAACAACAACAACAACAACAACAACAACAACAACAACAACAACAACAACAACAACAACAACAACAACAACAACAACAACAACAACAACAACAACAACAACAACAACAACAACAACAACAACAACAACAACAACAACAACAACAACAACAACAACAACAACAACAACAACAACAACAACAACAACAACAACAACAACAACAACAACAACAACAACAACAACAACAACAACAACAACAACAACAACAACAACAACAACAACAACAACAACAACAACAACAACAACAACAACAACAACAACAACAACAACAACAACAACAACAACAACAACAACAACAACAACAACAACAACAACAACAACAACAACAACAACAACAACAACAACAACAACAACAACAACAACAACAACAACAACACAGACACGATAGAATAGCAACAATGATACACTGGGAACTGATTAAACCATGCAAAAAAGTGGTATCAGCTCGAGCTAGAAGCAGTCCTGGAAAATGGCAACCACAAATCACTCTGGGATTTTGACATCCAAACCGACCAACTCATCCAGGCAACAAGACTGGACTTGATAATCGTAGACAAGAAGAGGTAGACCTGCCAAATAGTAGACGTTGCTGTACCTGCAGACCATGGAGTTAAGAGGAAGGAGAGTGAAAAACTGGGAAAATACCAGGATCTAGCAAAAGAACTGCAAAAGATGTGGAACATGAGAGCCAGTGTAATGCCAGTCATAGTGGGGGCACTAGGAACTGTCCCAAAGACACGGAGGGTGAGACTGGAGGAGATCAGAATAAGGGGAGACTGTACAGCCCACAGCACTGCTAGGAACTGCATGGATCCTGAGGGAAGTGCTAGAAATATAAAGACTGCAACAGTAATTGTTAAAAGTGATCTAACAAAGGAATGGAAATGAAAGTGGAAACGTAAACCACAGCACTGGCATGATAGGCCAGGGAGAGAGATGATATTGGCTGATGATCTGAAGAAACTTATAGTCACTCAGCCTTCAGCAATGACCTCTGGGCAACCGGTGTGAAACTGTAAACCACACTATTACAGTGGCCTATGAGAACTAGGAGCTGGATACTTGGGGAGACTTGCTGTCACTCAAATTTCAGCTGTAAACACCAGGCAACTGGTTTGTGATTGCATAATAATAAGAGAAATAGGAGTAAAAAAAGAAGGAGAGTGAAAAACGGGAAAAATACCAGGACCTAGCAAGAGAACTATGGAAGATGTGGAACATGAAAACCAGGGTAGTACCGGTCATAGTGGGCGCACTAGGAACAGTCACCAAAACGCTGAGGTTCAGACTGGAGGGGATCGGGATTAAGGGAAGGATTGAGACCGTACAGACCACAGCACTACTGGGAACTGCACAGATACTGAGGAAGGTGCTAGAGATATAAGTACTGCAACGAATTTTAGCCCTGACATGATAATAGAAAGGGAGAGGAGACGTTACCTGGAGACCTGAGGAGACTTATTGTCACTCGGCCTTCAGTGATAACCACTCGGCAACCGGTGTGAAACTGTAAATTGCAGAATTACTGCGAACTATGAGTACTAGAAGAGGAGGGCTGGAGACTTGAGGAGACTTGCTGTCACTCAAACTCCAGCGGTTACCACCGGGCAACTGGTATGAGATTACAAAAAAAAAAAAAATGATGTTGATGATAATAGTAATAATAATTATAATAATAATAATAATAATAACAACAACAACAACAACAACAACAACAATAATAATAATAATAATAATAATAATAATAATAATAATAATAATAATAATAATAATAATAATAATAATTCTTGTTTTTGTTGTTGTTGCGTTTGTTGTTAAATCAACGTAGGAAGTGATCCATGAGTGGCAAGGTTTAAAGTGCAAATTTACTCTAACAAACAACGCAGGAAAATGTTTTACACCGAGCTGCAAAAAAAGCAACAACAAAAAAAACAACCGTATCAAAATTGCTTACTTGATCTTTCAAACTTGAACTAACCCCCCCCCCCAATAGTCCTCTAACCAAATCAGAACGATCCCTATTTCAACGAATTCAACATCGAAAGAACAGCCCCTCTGATTGAAGTCGTGGCTATGTTTAAACCAAAGACCATACAAACCATCGAAAAAATATAAGGTAAAACCAAACATTTTATAGAAAAATGTAGAAATTCCAAGCCACCGACAATGAGAGAAAATAATTGAAGCAACTGAACTAATTACCCCCCAGAAAAAAACGATGAAAAGATAAAAGAAGATACATGGCAGCAATCATCCAAACAATCTTGGGGCCTCGGAACTACCAACAAAACAATCAGGGTAGAAACAAATATTGGAAAAAAATAACTCGTACACTAAAATAATGAACGACTAACAAAAGACAGAAACTTTGTTCAAGAAGACCTTTGACATTCCTGATGTCATTAAGGCCATCAGTCTACATGGTGTAGTCCCCGTTTACCTCAGAGTACTGCAACACATATAGTCATTGGAGCTCTTTGGTCAGGCTACATATAGACTCAGAATCTTTTTAGCTCCCAAACAAGGTAATACCAGATCCCCCAAAGTCTTCATAGCTCGCCTCGAGATAATCTTCTGGAATTTGGACTGAGGAAATAAAGGGATCAGAATGAACGGAAGATATCTAAGCAACATCAGATTTGCAGATAACATCGTCCTTTTTGCAGATAACCTACAACACCATCAAGTTATACCAGATGACTCGAACAAAAAGAGCAAAAAAGTCGGCCTTTACGTCAACTTCAACAAAACGGAGGAAACAAGGCTCACTATATCTATCTAAGACTAAGAATCACAATGGAATCATCAAAAGAAGAAAAAATCAAGCAAACATTAACTCCAATATGGTAAACCATTGTCATAGCAAACTCAACATTCAAAAACAAGAAAATCCCAACAGTCCTAGAAAGAAAGGTATACAACAAATGCATCCACACGATGAGTACTTATGGAGCTTTAAAATGGAACTCAACCAAAGGACTGAGGAGCTTGCAATGAGCACATTAGAGAGTCGTGCTCAAACTCACATGGAGAGATCGCAAAAGGTTATAACATACTAGAAAAAAAAAACGGGAGTCCGAGACATCATAGAAAACTCAGATGGCAATGGCTTTGTAATGTTGTAAAAATGGCAGACAAGCAGTTTTTATGATATCTTATCCACCTGTTTTTTTTTTATCATACATGCTATCTCAAGATCTTTGCAAACTATTTTAAAGAAGATTTTCTTCCTTTAGACGTTGCATAGTTCTATTTTAAAGCCAATCGTTTAGTTAGTTTCCATGTTTCAGCTCAATAGCTGATTGTTGAGCGGTCACAGTGGATGTAGACGATTCTTTTCAAAACTATTGGGATCTTTTTGTTCTTGGAGGTTGGGATTATTTTTTCATGATGAAATATGATTCTGAGAGGTAGTGTTTGGTCATAGGAAAAGTAGAGAATATTTCAACGACTGCACCATGATGCTATGAATTTACATGAGTAAAATATCAATAATGATATCTCCATTTAGCACTCTATTGAATTAGGTAAGCTTAAGAAATATTAAAGCAACAACGTGCAGAATCATTGAAGATTAAAGATGCTTAATCGAATAAAACCTGTGTTAATAAATTCAGGAAATTAATGATTTCGAATTTCTCACTTGAAAATTAAATTGAAATTGAAATATATTCTTCTTAATAATAATAATGATAATAATAATGATGATGATAATGATAACAATAATAATAATAAAAATAAAAATAATAATGATAATAATAATAATGATGATAATAAAGATACATACATACATTTATGCTTAACTACGGGTAAGATTACAGATCTATCATCCTGTGTATCTACTTATCCAGATATCTGCTTACCTATCTACTTATCTATCTATATTCTTATCAATGTTCTTATCTATTTTCTTATCGATTATTTTCATACCTGAATCGGTCATATATCAGTCTGTTTTTGCACGTGTATATCTATATATCTATCAAGTTATCTATCTCCATCATATCTACATGTTCATTTCCAGTGTCTTTTCATATATATCAGTTCATCTATCCACCTATCTTTTAACATCTATCTATATCAATATCTACATCTATATCTATATCTATATGTGTCAGCTCAATCTGTTCACAAATCATTCAATCAGAACCTTCATGCATTTGAATATATTGATCTAAAAGCAAATATGAATATATCCAATCACAGAGACAAATACGTGTATATGTATAGATGCCTGTCAGGAAAAACATAAGAGAGAAATTTAATGTTTACAAGTGACTTGTTTGCAAAGTCACTTTAATCAAAAACAGTGTTATTAAAGTACACGAGGTTTTGATTTAAATCAATTGGAAACATATGGAAATACATTTATTAATTAAATCTAAGCTGCAGTGAATCAAAAGAAATTAATTTCATAATACTCTCAAAGCAAAATGCCAATTAGGCGAATCCAAAAATGAAGATTTAATTAAGGAAATCCAAAATTGAAGATTTAATTAGTCACAAATAACACCATGGCAATTAGTAGCAATATTAATGTAATTATTGAATTTTCTTATTCAGATATTTGTTGTGTATTTATTGCATGTGTCACTTTTGTTGATAGTGTTCTTGTGTTAAAAGATTCCGAGCCTGTGAGACATTTGTGTTTAGAAATGGTGTTCGAGTCCAGATTGGGGCAAGGATTTGGAAGAACATTTTCTTACATAGAGATGTTGGTGGTTAAGCTTTTGAAGGAACGGGGATCGGGATCAGTGAGTTAAGGTCAAACTACGGCTCAGTCAGTTTGCAATCTATCCACCCAAATGTTATCAGTCAGTAAGTTAAATTGCTCGCTGTGAATTCAAATAAAGTTAAATTGTTGGGTATACTAATCATTGTGCTGAGGATTGTTGTGGTTGTTCTCCTGACGGTAGATGAATAAAGTTAAGCCCAGAGTTTGTACTGGAGTTTGATAGACTTGTGATGAAGACTCGAACATGAAGATTCCTTTCACTAGAGCATAATATTTATTTTTAAAAAGTCGTTATTTTGGGGATGCAAATCGTCTAACGCACCAGAGATTCAAAATGATGTGAAATCCATGGAACAAACACTTTCCTGCTATAAATTACTATATCTATTACATACGTCTTTCAAAGACTGTTTGGGACCATTCCAACCGTTCAAATAATGATGGACATAATACTAACGTGTTGTGTTCACTTTTCTTTGTTTATGAAATAATTTCTAGCTTCTCACTTCATTCCAATCTTATATGACTTTCTGCTGAAACAGTGACACCCACTAACTTGGTTCACTGCAACAACACCTGTTCTTCTCGATTTGATTAAGTGATTATGCAGAAAGTCGAAGTTTCACATATAAGTGTGCATGGTCAGATCTCATGTGTTTTCACTATGCCTCCCTCGCCACACTCTGTCTCATTTCTTCGGATGATATACCTCATTCACTTTTATCTAAAAAAAATCTCTCACGTTCACTTTGTCCTCTCTATTTATGCATAAGTAATATTTAATGAATTGAATTATTTTTGGTCATGTGGTGACATCATCATCATCATCATCATCATCATCATCATTATTTGGAATCCCACACCAGTTCCCTGGTGGTAACCGCAGGAGTTTCAGTGACAGCAAGTCTCCTCAAGTCTCCAGCCCTCCTCTCCTAGTACTTATAGGTCGCAGTAATTCTGCGATTTACAGTTTCACACCGGTTGCCCAGTGGTTATCGCTGAAGGCTGAGTGACAATAAGTCTCCTCAGGTGTTCAGCTAACGTCTCCTCTCTCTTTCACCTATCATGTCAGGGCTAAAATTCGTCGTCATCATCACCATCATCATCATCTTAAGATAAGTTACCAAATGGTCCCTGCTGGGGACTCAGTGGCACCAAGTCTCAAGTCTCCAGCCTTCCTCTTCGCAATACTACAGAGTACAGCAGTGCTGTGGATAATGATTTCACACAATTTGCCTGGTGGTTATTGCTAGGAACTGTGAAAGTTATTCTCTTTCATTGTCCAGCCCTTTTCTCATATTGTCTTCATCTGTCACAGTGCTGCTGTGATTTGCACGGTATCAGCCATGCCTTTTTCTTCGCTATTGAGCTATTGATACCAGATTGGTGTCGTTGGTCTTATATTTCCAGTTCTCTCTTCAGTATTTATGCAATCCCCAGTTGAGTCGTGATCCATATAGTCTCAATCTTTCCTCCGATCTCTTCTCCCTCCAATCTCGTTCTCAGGGTCCCTGATACGGTTCTGAGTGCACCCACTATAACTAGTACCACTTTGACTTACCTGTTCTACCATTTCTTCGTGTAACTTTGAAAGGTCCTGATATTTACCTAGTGTTTTCTTTCTTTTTACCCTGTTTATTCAATGATTCACTGACACGACTACAACTATTATTTTGCTGGTTCTCCTTATTTATTCCACGATCAATGTATCTGATTTTCTTGCTTGGATAGGGTGACCATTCGGGACGTCAAAGTCCCAAAGTAATTCATGGTCTCCATTTTTCACGGCTGTCTCTACTTGATGCTGATGCCACATGATTGAGTCCTATTCGTTTGCTCTGTTCCCAATGTATCAGTGTTGCTACCCCATCATATTTGCTTTATACTCCTTCTGGGCTAGTTGAGTACATTACTTGTTATGTGGTTTACGGTTTTGTTCTTTTCTCCACATAGGCGACATATTATGATTAACTGCAAGTCTCCTCAAGTTTCCAATTCTCCTCAGGGAGTAGACTGTTGTTATTAATGTTGTTGTTGTTGACATGTCTTTTCCGTCATGTTCCGAAGTAACGAGTGATATGTTCATGAGATCAAGGGACATTAACTCCCAATGTTCAGAATGTATTGGCTCCACGACGCCCACGGTAGACTGTTTCGGCAAAACCTTGTAAACGTCTATGTCCAATGCATATGATAAAAAAATGTGGCTGCTACTGTTGTTGATAATGATGATATCGATGTGTGCCCAACTCACTGATAACTTTTAGATTTCATGTAGACTTCAGCACCGCTTTCATCTAGTTGTTTGAGATTTTTCTGCGAATTTTGTAGTCATTTTTGGGGGGCACGGTTCCGATCGTGCCAAACCTATAGATATGATCCAAACCTTCATCTTTCGGGGTTTTCCTCGGTTCTTTTGCCAAGTCCTGATCCCCCCCCCCCCAATTCTGGGCCTATTTTCGCCACTTCGATTAATGATTTGCTGGAAGAACCGCATCCTGCCTCTACACATACTTCTTTTTATTGTTTATGGCTATAAATTCTGCCTATGTCTTTTGGATCTGGTGATAGGCTTAGACTTCTAAATTCCAGTGTGTCGTATATTTTTGTATCATTAGGGCAACCTCTTATTTGTGTTCATATCATTTGTAAGACAACCAGACCCAAATCATGCGCACAATTTCTAGTGTATCACTATTGTGCTGTACACTGGTTTGTTCGTTGTTTTTTGTTTTTGTTTTTTGTATATACCTGCAACCAATCAGAGTGTAATTTACCGCATCTTCTCTTTCTGTATAAACGTGACATCTGCCATTTTAATGGGGGATCTCTATTTTTGTCTTGATATAATTGGTCCTTGTGCATATGGTCTCCGTTGCAATAAGATATTGTGTTTTCGTTTTTTTTTTTCCTGTTGATTTTCCAGGATTGCTCATCTGTAATATTTTCTGTCTTTTTTTTTATCTTTTTTACATTCCAACTCAGATTTTTCTTTCCACATATTTCGTCCCTTCTGGCCTTATGATATGAAATAATCTATGACTTCTGGGTAAAAGAGTAAAAAAATGCGTTATTAAACTCTAGAGCAACCGACCCATTCAATCATGAAAAAGTACTATCAGATCTCGGACGTGGATGTGCCAGTAGTCATCGGAATGTAGAGGGAAAACAGATAAGTATGATGCCTCTAGGGGATTGAG
>OY735226.1:51333167-51375667 GCA_963457665.1 Thysanoteuthis rhombus | reverse complement strand
ATTTTTGGGTTCAATGTCAAATATGTTTTGGGGTTGCCATTTGAAATAGAGTCATAAGCAGGAACAGAAATATTATTTTATTGAAAATTATCTAAATGGTAATTTTGCACATCTAAACGCAACATAAGACATCAAAATCTCAAAAAATATCTAAAAACATCTAGAAATTAGATTTGAATCATCTCCCTCCCTGTCATGTGCCTAGTTGGTTACAATATTTGCATTTCCTATCGTTGCAGGGGAACTACTTGCTTTGCTCCAGTCCAAACATATTGACATTGACGGTAGAATTCAACTTCGTTTCCTAAAAAAAACGACGATTTCTTCACAAATAATGATGATAGATATTTGACTCTTACTGAGACAAAGTATTTTACCAGATAGTATCTTTTATACACTTTTACAAATTAGAAACGGTCTACCAAATTTGACACAGTCAACGTACGTTTTTTCCAGTTTGACTTGAAAAGCTGAAAATATATATACTTACTCTTTTTTCAGGTTGTATTCAATCGTCCCACCAATAGGCTTTTAGTGTGGGTGCAATATAAATGTATTCTAGTTTGTGTCTAGAAGTATTTGACCTTTGGAAAACTATTCGCTTAGTTTGCTTGGAAAGTACCTCTTCCCAATTGAAAAATGGAGTCTTGAAGAGCAATATGTTTGTGGGGTATTTTTTCAAATGAAAAAGGCACACGTTTCGAGACTTCTAATTTTGTAACCAGAAAATTATAAAAGTTAAAGAAAGTATACGACGCACTATTGATGGAAATCGTATATATATTTTTATATATATATATATATATATATATATATATATATATATATATATATATATATATATATATATATATGTATGTATATATATATATATATATATATATATGTATGTATATATATATATATATATATATATATATATATATATATATATACATGACAGAGGGGAGAAGAAAAAGGAGAGAAAAGTGAGTGAGAGAGAGGGAAAGGATACATCGATATCTAGATGGATCGGTTAATGAGACTAAGAAAGGACATGGAGAGACTGACGGACTGTCAAACAGGTAACAAACATTTATGGTAGCATTTTTCTATAAAAATGTTGGATTTCACATCGATATAGGAATTCATAATTCGCATGCTATCATGGCAACGATGGCTGTTCTATGGATGGTAATTTTGTTTGTCCAGGTGACTCTCTTCTTAACTAGTTGTTGCCTACCTTCGGGGTTGATGTCCTTTCTCCTTATGTCCCTCATAACCATATCAGGTGTTTTTCCTCAATTCCTTTTAACATTGCTTGTTTTGTTTTTTTGTACCATAGTTGCGTGGACAGCTTATTTGTATCCGTTATTCTCAACATGGCCCAAACATCTCAGGTTTATTTTTATGAGGAGGCCCTTTATTGATTCAAGACCTGCTCTGGTCCTCTCCGTTTGGGATTTTGTCCTACCATGAGATATTCATGATCTGTCTCAGATGTCTCATCAGAAATGCATGGAGCTTTTTCACCTGTGAGCTATATATCAGTCATCTTGTAACTTCATATAAAGGGGTTGACAGCACGACTGCTCGATATACTGCATTTGACAGGGATTGATATATGTACGAATGAATATATACGTCTCTACACGACTGTGTGCCCATCTACAGATGGTATTGGAAGAAACTTCTCCTGAATATAGGACTAGTTTTGACTGCCAATTCGTTATGACTATTCTTCACGTATTTTTACCTATTTTCTTATTTTACTTCTTCCGATAATAGGCTGTCAAAACGAAGAAACGCGGAAAAAAATGATGATTTCACCTGTAATTTGTATTCATACGGATTGATATCTCCGTGGTAACTCATATGAAGAGGTTTCAAGGAGAATATTCATTTTTTGACTATATATGTATAATGATCATTGGGATCACTAGCACAAAAGGGCCAATCCTGAACTGATTCAAACGTATGTAATATGCTTCTCTTTTAACGACCAGAAAGTTGTTTATTTGAACCCCGCAGCACTGCTACCGAATTACCTTTACCTGATATTAAATCAGATAGAATTATTAATACATATATATATATATATTTTAATTCCCAAAACAACTTTTCAAAAATTTTTCGGCTTGTAAATATTTTCGGGGAATGAAACAGTGAAAAAAAAAAGTGACCTAAGCAATTGCAGTTTTTATGTATGTTGTTCCCCTTGGATTCAAGCATTTGGTGTCTTGTTCATAAACAAATCAATTTGTTCTGTGAATCGGACCAGCTGGGTATTGGGTCTGAAATCATTGGTCCCAATGCAGTTCTATTAATTGGATGCAGCTGTATTTGTATGTATCTAAAGCAATCCATATTTTATTTCCATGTTGAAATGTATGTAGGAGCATTCAGATAAGATTCCTTATGTTTTTGCATATATTTGTGCAGAAAATTAGGAAATACACACGCATTTACATCTTTTTCTTTCTCCATTGTTTTTATCATTCCTCCTCTTCATATGCTTTTTTTTGGCCTTTCTCTCTCTCCTTTTTAGTTTATATCCTTCAGACGAAACGATATGTCTTAATCTTGTAATTTTCCCCCCGTCTTTATTATTTCTATTGATTCAGTTGGAAGAAACAATCTTGTGGGTTTTTTTTAAATTTTTAACATCATGACGTGGACAAAAAAAAAGTATGATTTAAGAACAACTCGTTTTTGCTATTTTGCAAGCATTACTTCAACACAGTGGCCCCTTTTCGTCAAGAGACTCTTCCATTAAAAGTTGATGGAGATTTCCTCATTACGAGTAATCGGCCATATTGGACGTGTCATCCCAACATGGCTGATAACTGAGTGACGCTTAATTTCCGGTTTCTAGTTATGCTCAAATGAATGGACTTTTCGATCCTGTCCCGTTTGTTTTCACTTCTTCCTGATCTTTCTACTCTTTGGTCGACCAAGTGAGCAAAACTGATTCAGCCAAATGCCCAATACTGGTAGTTCGTAAGAAAACGTCAACCAAATCTGTCAACAAAACTGTCAACATATAATTTCTTCAGTTTTCAAGTTGGTTTTCCTGACTATGTATCTCATACACAAGCAACACTAGAGGAGTTAAGGACTAGAAAATTATACATTTACTCTACATTATGTCTAAAAAAAATGATTTTCGTTTTCCCAAAAATTTCGGAGAGGTTTTTGATGGGGGGGGGGTCACTATGCAATCCTCTGCTACATTGGTCCCTTATTTGTACCCAGCTCACTTGTTTTGCAAATGTTCAAACATTTTTAGGGATCACTACCCACCAGAGAGCAGGAGAAGTAACTTAGTCATTGGTCACCGTTTTTCCTATTCATAATTGATCACCCCCAACGTGATGTGTTGCAGACAGAATTTGATCAGGTGACGGTTTTTTATTGATAGACCAACCAGACATGTTTTAATAAATGTTTATGAGTGAGCACATGCCAATTGATGAGCCCATACAGGAATCAACGTCTGTTTCTTTGTGTATGCGTTGCAGTTATTATCTTAACACGTGGCTCGATAAGACGCCTGTATATTGATGAATGTTTCTTCTAATATTTATTTCTATCCTTAATGGACTCCTTTGTTTTCCTCCTTCAGTATTTTTTTTTAATTCTTAGGAATTTTTATTCCATACTTTCAGTTCATAATGGGAGTACTTCTGTGGACGGGTCAAAGTTGATAACTTGCCATCAATGATGTCTCTTTCTTATTGTTAGTTTATTATGTACGTATTTACGGAGAGCTGAGAAAAGAAAGAGAGAGAGAGAGAAAAAAAAAAGAGAGAGAGATAGACAGACCATCAGATATGCAGACGGACAGATGGGAGAAAAAGAGATAAAAAGATAGATTATTTTATTCTACAATTAGGCAAGGGTTATGGTAGGAAAATATGTGTGCAATTTAATTTGCAATATACATGGAAGATGTGAAGGAAAAGCAAAATTACATACACGTCAACAAGCATATAACAATCTACAAAATATCAAATTTACAAAGGGATGCAGAAATGTGATATGCAATGGTTTAAAAAGCCAGATGCAGGTACCCAATTCATCGTTCTAACTGAAAAAAATTCATATTCCCTCATATTGTGGTCAGATCAAATGCTTGAAAAAATCACCCGTACACGACCAATAGTTTGTTTACTAACGCATAAAAGACAATCGTTCCCTTGAGACTGCAGCCTCCCTGATATCACTTATACAGTCTGCAGCGTTGCTGTGGTCTGCAGTTTTAGTTCTCCAGACCCTTATACCCTCTAACAACATAGTAGTGCTGTGGTTTGTACTGTCCCGACCATGCTTTTTCCATCCTAGCTCTTAGGCAATTGCTGACATCAGGTGGTCGTAGGTATTGTGGTTCCAAGTATTCCTTAGTATTCGTGTAGACTCCAGCAGTGATGTGGTTTGTATTGTCTAAATCTTTTCTATTATATCAAGTTCCTCCAATCTCGTTTTCAGTATCTTTAGTTCAATTCCGAATGCACTTAGTCTTATTCCTGCTTTCATGTCTCACACTTTCAGTTCCTAAATCTGAGTATTCCTTTAACATTCACTTTCTTCCGAATTCTTTTTGTAATCTTCATTTTTTTTTTTTTGGCTGGTTCCCTTTCTCTTGTCCACTACTACCAGGTCTTGCTTTCACGCTTGGATGGGTTGGTCAGTTTGGATATCCAAATGACAAGGTAATTCATGGTCGCTGTTTTCCTTGACTGTATCCGGTTATTGCTGATACTATTTGTCTGCATGATTGAATCCCAGTAGTTTCTTCAATTGTTACTACTCCGTCGAGTCTGTTCTGGTACTTATTCTGTGTTAATTTAAAACACTCACTGGTGATGTGGTTTACAGCCTCGCCTTGTTCTTCACATAGGCGGAATTTGCAGTTTGTTAGGGTTCTCTCTAATTTAGTCATGACATAATTTGTCCTGATGCATTCGTTGTGAGCTGCTATAGTCAGTAATTCTGTTTCTTCTTTGGGTTTCCATGGCATAGCCATGTCCATTATCTCGCATTTTCATACCTGTCTTTTGAAATTCCCAGTGTGGTTTTCATCTATATCCATTTTCTTTCCTTATCATATGTTTTGCTGCTCCTTTGTTTGCTCCTCCTCATTGAATGTTGTACTGCTTTTAGCTTTTATGATCTATGATGTCTCCACTGTTTGTAGCACAAACTGTTCTAATCCAGTCTTGACCTTTAGAACAAAGTTTACTATGCAGGTTAGTTTCTGTTTTTATTGGATTCCTGCTTTTTAACTCTAAATTCATAAATTTATTCATTCACCTGAGGTGTCTTTTTTTATAACTTCTCTTATTTCGTCACTCTTTATTGCATCACATTCAAGACCTCAAAGGTATTAATATCAACCATGCAGGCGCAATGCTCTGGTTTCTTTGTTGTCCGATGATTTGATTGTTTATATCTCTGTCAGCTTTCCTCTGTGCATTACCATGAGTACGCTTTCATCTATTCCGAACCTGATTCAAATGATATCGCTTTAGTTCATTTTGTTAAAAAACATTTACTGCTATTTCTTCTTCTTTGCAAATGGCTTTTATTTCGTTCATGCACATGAGGCGGTTTACATTTCCTTTTTTGGTAACCTTGGCTGTTTTTTCAAAGATTCTGTTTAATGGTAACATAGTCAGTGCAAATAGTAAGGAGCGAAAGCCCTCCTCAAATGTCCCCCTTTTTTCTCCTGTAGCTGTCGTCTACTTTCCGATTTTTTGATAATGTTTGTATTGCATTACACCGCTGACGTTTATTTTATCATTGAAAAATTTGCAAACATTGCATAAAAATAAGTGAAATCGATTCTCAATTGACATTTTTTTCTAGAAAAAAGGCCACAATTAATTGGCGGGCTCTCTGGAGCCTACGGCGGTAAAAACTGAATCACTACTTAACTTGAGGTTTACAACCATGAACGACATATATTATGTCAGTAGGCTTTACACTTCTAGGAATAATTGTCCGGAGGGTGGATACTTTCTTCTTGTATATATAATGGTAGATAAATCTATCATTATGTCATATTTGCCTGAAGCGATTCTGTTTCTCATATTTAGTAGCCTAAACACTACTCTATCCGTCAGTATGTCTGGAAAATCACTAGTCTTATTAGAGAAACAACCCAAGGAAAACAACACAATAATTACAACTTACAATGTTCGGGGTATCGCTGAAGATTACAGACCAGACCAAATGATGATTGAACTGGATAAAATCACTTAGTATATGATAGGTATCACTGGAACCGACAGAAGAAGAGGAAACCTTAAGCAGATTAAGGCCAGTAATCATGTAAGGGATGGAGGATAATTATTTGATATTTTTATTATCATATCGTCGTTTATATCTATGGTTATCTAACTAAAACTAAGCAAGTAGGAATCATCATTTTTCGTTTCTTTACATCCCTTTGCATTTATTTTGGTTTGGGATGATTTTGAAGAACTGCTATGTGAGTGAAAAAAACCTAGTCTTGAACCAAACCCGTTCATTCAAACTACTATTTCCTTAATCCGGTAAATAATTTACATTTTTACAATTCAAAGTGTGGGTACCCTGTTATGGAAGAATTAGCAGACTTGTGAAAATAAATCAGACCGACTCTAAATTGATATTTTTCTCTAGAATAAAAATTGGTACAATTGATTCACAAGTTTTCAGTAGCCTATGATGGTAAAAACTGAACCACTAATTGACTCGACGTTTACAACAGTAGGCCTTATGCATCTAGGCATAACCGTCCAGGGGACGGATACTTCCTTCTAGTATATGTATTGGTTCATCAAAAGGTTCTGGTATGTATTATGGTAGATCAAACGTGTCCTAGTCTGACATCGATTTTAGGTAAGAATTGATGCTGAGCTTTATATGTGTAATATTCAATCTACACTATCTATAGTGAAGCGTAGAGTTAAGTGCATTGACAAAAAAAGAAAAATTGCTGGACATGAATGTTTGTAATGTAAATCAAATGCATTTTATACCATTAACCTACAAACGTAAAAGTGCGCACATTAACGCTTACACACATGCTCTCACACATACATGCACACACACACACACACACATATATATATATATATGTTATATATATATATATGTTATATATATATATATATATATGTTATATATATATATATATATATATAACATATATTTTCAGATTTATTCATGACATACTAAGTCGTCGCTCGAAAAAATATTCGTGAGCATATTACTATTGCTGAACGTTATCACTATTACTTTGATGTGAGATATGAGATTAATTTAAAGCATAAAAAAGAGAAAAAAATATCTGAATCAATTTCGGTAAATATATTTTCAGGCAACCTTATATTACGCGTGAATTTTTAATTTAAATTCTATCAAACTTAAACGACAAATCGTCTATAAGATGAGAAATGAAATTAAGAATATATGATTTATAAGATTTTAGCACTAATCGGCAATCAGGTATTTGTGATGAATATTCTAAGGAGAGAGTTGTTTAGTATCTGAATGTCAGGCCATAAATCTAAGAATAAGTTCAGGGTAAAATCCTGAATTATGGCTTGGCTTTGCAAGCAGAGACTTTTGGGATAGATTTCAGTGGCAGTAGGACCATAGATAGTGGTTCCTGTCTGTGGAATAACTCGTCCAGCCTAAGCAATTGAGTTTTACGGAGAAATCAGTTTGCCCAAGGCTAACCCCAACCTTTAATCTGAAGTTTTGAATCTCATTGTCCACTTAGGTGGCACGGATAGGAGGAGGATATCAAGGTCGAAAGTTTAGCTAGTTATCTTGATTTTCTGCCTCGTTGCAGGAGTGTTCTCACGTGTGGATGGATCACATGACATGTGGATGGATCACATGACATTGATATTACAGGGTTGATAAATACCAAGTTGGCTATTGAGACTCACTGTCCTTCTCATGGAGAACCGGGACTCTCAGCTGTCGGCATTTTGAAATTGAGGTATATATATATATATATATATATATATATATATATATATATATATATATATATATATATATATATATATATATATGAGGGGACAGTTCCCTCTCATTCTACACCCCTTTAAAAGATGAAAAATGCACTTCCTTGATTATCCCTTCAGAAATATCCTATCTAAAAGGTGTGTACCTTTTTTTCTTGTAAGTGTAAATGGACATGATATATTTGTATGTATAGATTAGTTACTTGGGCGATTCAATATCTTTCAACTATGTTTCTGAACAATACTATTCTTTTGTAAGAGCTCTTGCTCATAATCAGGAATTTTAACCTTTCAATACCAAATGAATGTAGATTAATTTTAGTTTTTATCTAATTTAAATTTTATATTTCTGCTCCCTTAATAGCAATTGCAGATGAGCATTGGTTTGACTATTCTGGTATGTAATGTATTACTTTTTTAAAATTCCAAACATTTTTTAAAGTCAGATTTGCCTCCCAGCAAACACTTGGGTGAAGAGATACGTTTCAGCATGAGACTGATAAAGGAGAAATTATGACGAAAAACCCTCATGTGTTTGATCGGCCTAGCATGTGGCCGGATTCAAATCCGATTCAGCTGTAATGAAATGATTTAAACTCAGAAAAAAAAATGATTTAAAAAAATGCGTATTGTCAGGCTTCAAAAAACGTTACAGGGGCTGTTTGTTCAAAACCAGTGACTACGATGCCATCAAGACAACGATGATCGTAAATAGAGGCTAGCGGATAAGATATTTATTTCAATTAAACTGTTTTATTGAGGTTTTCTCATTTTTCTACGGCAACATATATTCAAATGGTTGGCAATAAGGTTTGCATGATGTGAATGGTTGTGGATAATACATGATCATATCCGTTTTGATTGTGTAATCTTGTTCTGGAAATTATATAATCCTTCTATGTTTGATTCAAGAGAAAATAACTTCAAATGGTTGCAATGTTCTCATTTATGTGTGACACACTAACACATATACAAACATACACACACACACACACATATATATATATATATATATGTATATATATATATATACATATATATATATATATGTATATATATATATATGTATATATATATATATATATATATATATATTGTTTATCACCTTTGAAAATGTCCATCAAGTCGGAATACCCATTTCTTTTTAGTATAATAATTCCATTTATCTCTAGAGAGCTTGTCTTCCTTTATTTCTATTAAAGCAACTTTGTCATCTCTACTCAATTCATCTGAACACCGCCAAGAAACCATTTCTATCAATATTCTGCTAATGTCTGGCGGCTCTTATTTGATAAGTAATGCTATACTAAAGGTATAATCCAACAATAGGAAAGACATTGGAGAATGTCTTATCAGACTGTATTGAATTTCGTGGTCACTATGAAAATACAATGTTTTAAGTTTAAAAAGGAAACTGTTCGCGAAGAGAAAAAGATTTTCCTGATAACTCTATCATCCATTTTCAGTAACGGAATCAGTTAAGTAGCTGAAGAGAGAAAATCTACTTTTGGAGATCTCAATGGAAAATTCACAACTTCATTTTGTTCAAAATTCGTGTTTTTAATTCTTATATAAATTGATGCTCTCATCAAAGCTCCAAAATTAACAAAATCATCTTCGAAATATCCCCGTCTAATTACACTCATTTTATATCTATGTAAACACAGAAACATGATTTGCGAGCCAAAACTATTTTCATATATTGAAAAAAAAATAGAAAACATTGTGTATTGATAGATTTTTAATGATGCTTCCCTTCTTTTAACAGTGAAGCAGTTATGGCATGACGTATTCTGTTAAGGTAATGCTTAACAAACTAGACAACAAATACTTAAGAGTGAATTCGGTCTTCCCTGTGTGCTCCTTCTGTTTGGGCCTGTACCAAAATTATTTTACCTATAATATACAACTACAGGATGGAATTATCAGGTGGCCCGATATGAATTGAGAGTTATTAAACTGACATCGCAGTTCATTACGATTCAATCGATTTCTATAATGATTGGGTGCCCAATACTCGTAGCCTTGTGCCAAAACTGAGCTGAACACGTTAATAACTATACAAATTGCATATCAATCAACACACAAGATCATTCAAGTTGGAAAAAAATACATGACAACACTGGCTGCTGCAGTGTTGAATTCCACTTCAACTTCTAATCCAACTGAAAATGCAACTTTATATTCATATATATATATACATATTTTTGGCAAAAATGTATGTCATTATGAATATATATATATATATATATATATATATATATACATATATATATATATATATATATATATATATATATATATATATATATATATATATATATATATATATATATATGAGATTTGGCTACAACAGGAATTTGAATCCTGCAACTGATTGGTTAGCTTATAGAATGTAACGTAACGTTGCTCTTACCATTGAGCTAGACAGCCAAGAGGAACCTGAGAGCTCAGATAACTGTTGCAAAACTATTCAATGGTATTTATTCCAATTGTTTTTTTGTTTTTTTCAGATCAAGTGATGCATTAATTATGGTATGCCAAGAGATCATCTTAAATAAGAGTTTCAAAATAATAGAACGCAATTCATCATCATTCTGTCGAATAATATATGCATTATACTCACACACACACACACACACACATATATATATTATATGGATATATATATATATTTATATATATATATACAAATATATGCATTTGACACACACATGCACACACACACACACACACACACGTATATATATATAATGCATATATTATTCTACAGAAAGATAAAGAATTGCGTTGTATTTTTATTATACATATATATATATATATATATATATATATATATATATATATATATATATATATATATATATATATATATATAAAGAGAAGACCTATACCGACACAAGAGAGAACCAGTGTGATGGAAATCATATAAGTAATTAAACAGCAAAAAAGGAAAAAAAATGCAATTCGAGCCTTCATATACATACAGATATCGAACAATGATGCAAATTTCAGTCAGGAAAACTATGTAACCATTGCTTATTTGCTTTATTCACTGTGATACGTTGTTTTGGACCAAGTAGCAATGATACCAAATCAACTTTTTTTTTGAAAAAAAAAAAAAAATTCATGGAATTACTTTGAGTATTACGAATAGTTTTACTTCGTGAAATAATTTGAATTCGAACTGACCAGTCACTCTCAATATACTGTGCTATACTGTGGTTGACGTCACCGACCTTAGAAAAGGTACCACTCTAAAAGTTTTCTGTGGATACTTTTCCATGGATAATTATTTGCCCTGTCTTATTTAACAAAAGTACAAATATATATATATATATATATATATATATATATATATATATATATATATATATATATATATATATATATATATATATATATATATACATAATCCCAAATCATCTACAACTAACTGCTCTGCAAGTCATTTTCAATCCTTTTCCTAATACTATCTTTGACTTTGTATTATCCAAGAGCTAATAATTCAATTATATTTTTATCACACACACAGAAAAGCGCACAATCACACATGCACACACACTCACACATATACATATATATATATTGAATATCGATCAAAGATTCATGTTAGTGTTCCTTCAATGTACCAAAATTTATAAAAAACAAAAACAACGTAATTGTTCGAACTACTATTATAACCTCGTGTGAACAGTACACGCACACATGCCTGTAGACAATAGAATAATTACACCCAGCACATACACACATACACGTACAAGCATGTATACACGCAACGTATTGTATGAAAACTGATCATTAAGTCCGTAGACTAACACGTACTTTTTAACCGCACTTCTGAATGGAATTTCCACGGCATTAAGTTTGATAATGGAATTATCATCCACCAGTGAATTGAATACTTGTGTTGATAGATGTTCACTTGTTTTGTGGGAGAAATGCTTTTTATTTTCATTAGGCTGTGAACTTATTGATCTACTATTGTTGATTTATAGATGCTCCTCTCTCCCTCTATCTCCCTCCTACGCAGACACAGACACAGACACACAGACACACAGGCACACTCACACACACACACACACACACACACACATATATATATATATATATGCTTGTGTATGTATTGGAGAACTTAATCTAATGACGCACTCTTGACGATATTGCATTCATGTCAGGTAATTTTGTAGCGGTATAGATCTTCCCTAGTTATTTTATTGTTTCTTCGGGAAAAATTTACTTAGGGTAATGCACTGGTTGGAAGAAAAAAGACATGAAGCTTTGCTCAAAAGTCATGCATACAGTTGTACCAAAATGTAAAAAAATTCAGACCTTCTTCAAGATATATATTAAAAATCGTATCAAAATTATATATTCATGTGGAGTAGTCACTTTGCAAATGAGACAATGTGCTATCATTCTTTGAGACGTTTTTAGTTTCCATACGGAAGAAGAATTGCAAAACCACAATTGTTTTGTATGTACCTTATAGAGTAAATTGAATTTGTGGACAGAAACTTGATATAATTCCAAAGAGCTACCGTACCTAAGAATGTTTCAAGTCAGATTTTCGGTATACTGTGTTCAAAAAAGTAGTGACTGCAAGAACATATTTCTCACTTGTAAATCAAACTGGTCAACGATGAATCGTAATTTATCGTGGTGTACTTTATGTGATTTACGATGTTGATTCCGAAAATGTTATCCCTTATATTGTTTCATTTCAAGTATTTTAGAATATAGGAATAATATTATAGAGTCTCAAGCTTAACATTTTGTCTTTCTTTAGATTAACTTCTCTGTATATCCTATACAGTATTTTTTTCATTGAAAAGTCTTTATTGGTACAGATTTTGATCTTATTTTACCTTAGCCTATATTGCCTCATATACAAAAGAACTGAGAAAAGAATTTGTCCGAAACAAGAGAAATTGAAAAATTACTTGTGAACCTGCCTCTCCATTCGTAATATATACTGGGAAATAGTCTAAAAAGTTGTGTAACAGCGTTATTGAAGAAAGAGGCTCAGCTTGGTTGACCAGTATATCCTGAGAGGCAAGAAATACATTTCCTTGAAAAACGGGCACAAATATTTTCGGAGGTACCCGAAAAAAATGAATTCAATCATCATCTCAAATTCTGTACAATAGTTTTTTTTATAAGTTTTTATTGATATGCAATGTAGTAGTAATTAACAGAGACGGAAGACCAGGATTCGTGGTGACATAATTTCTTTTTGGCAATCTCACTATGTACACTGGAAAACGAAATCCTAGCATAAATGTTCCTGTTGAGAAACTCCCATGTTACACTAACGCCTCTATAGTCAACAATTTGGCCAATAATAGAAATCTCCTTCCAGACACACACACACACACACACACACACACACATATATATATATATATAATCATATGTTGTGTTATGTTATATGCAAGCTTCTTTAAAATGGTCTCTCTTCTTTACACAGTCGATGAATCATTCGGTGCAGACAACGTAAAAAAATGGAATAATATAGAATAGGGCTGCTACAACAGTGTTGACTTTGACATAGGGATAAACAACCGCCTGTAATGTGAAGGCCCCCCAAAACATTCCCTCTACAGGTATTCATCTCGTTTATTGTTCAATCTATATCTGTTCCATCCATACCCTCAAGTTCACAGTTATGTAAAAAAAATGTGTGTGTATATACACACACACACACACACACACACACACATATATATATATATATGTGTGTGTGTGTATGTATGTATGCATATATATATATATATATATATATATATATATATATATATATATATATATATATGTATATATATATATATATATATATATATATATTACTTTTGGTTGAAATCTGTTATAAGGAAAAGGTTATACTGAAAGATGAATATTTTTTGTCGTTAGGCTGAGGACTAATTTGATGTCAATGAATATGCGCATGTATATGTGTTTGTTCGTGTGTGCATGCGTCCTCATCTCCGTGGTTACTAAGAATGTTTGTGATACTGTCATTTCTTTTCAAACATTTTGTTACATATCTCCTCTGAATAGCAACAGTTTGTGAGCATCTATACCAATAGAACACCTACCCACAGTATATTCCGGGAGATAACGTTCATTAGATCTACAATATGCAATATGACAGGCTAAAATGCTGCTGTGAGTGCTCGTCTGAATTTGAACTTGGAACGAAAATAGCAGGAACATGCAGCATGCAGAGGACACTCAGGAGGTTATGAGAAAAAATTAAACAAGGAACTCGTAAAGGATGTCCTGTAAACATTGGCGATGAAGATCTGAGAACTTTTATCCTTAACTTGGAACAAAAGCAACAGAAAAAAGTCGAAGGATATATTCAACGTTCAAAAGAGCTGAGAAGTTTCTTTATCAACTTTATCCACTTCAAACACGATAGATAGCACATCAAACTTCAACACAAGCGATATAACTTTGCACCTGCCCCGGAAAAGAAAACACATTAGGGAAATGAGTAGCCCACGAATGCAGCATTATAATACAAAAGAAAAAAAAACTGTCACTTCTTTCACACTGAAGGAATGGACTGTTTCTGAATGGTTTATTGATCACTAATGAGAGAATGAACCATCAACGATAATGGATCGTTCGTACGGCTTGCCATCAACAGGTGAGGATAACTTGGCAACTGCAGTTGAGTACGCATATATATATATATATATATATATATATATATATATATATATACATATATATATATATATATATATATATATATATATATATATATATATATATATATATATGCAAGTGTGTGTGTGTGTGCATATGTATCGGTTATACTCATTAGTAAATATTCATCAGTGCGATGCATTCGCTCTCAAATAAAAAGACAAGTCTGAAGTATCACAATGAAGGCAATATCATCATCATAATCATCATAATCATAACCATCCATTTTCTGTCCTCTGCTGTGCCATAGCCCTTACCACCTCCTTCTATGATAGCCACATCTACACTAACATCCGTCATGTCTCATATAAACCTAACTATCTCTTCTCTCAATCTTGTCTTGTCTTTCTTAATGCAATTACTACCCCACGGGCATCAGTTGTTTAGTCGTTTGTCCAATCTTTGCTTTTTTCTTGTTAAGTGTTCTGGCCATATCCATTTTTGCTGCCTAATTATTTTTATTTTACATTCCACCATAGCCCCCTCCCCACTGATCTATGTTAATATATTTCTATCCATTAGAGTTAACTGTATCATCACGTTTTTCATGGCTCTCTGTGCTATTCTAAATAGGTTTTCGAATACAAAGTTATGAGATAAAAAGTCCTCTAGAGACCTCGTGAAATCATGTAGGATAGTATGATTACAATCCTTTCAATTGCAGTTTCTGACTCAAAATTGTTTCCCCACCATCGTAAAGTGAAGCGTTGTTTTTTTCTAATGAACTCAATAATGTCTTAGACACCTTTCTTTCTGATATATTCAGTCAGGTTTTCCAGCTAAACAATGCAACATACACCTATTGATCACAGTCGATCACAACATGGGGAAATGTGCACACACATTTTCTAACATTTTTGCGATACTTTTTAATCCTCAACATGAAACATGTGTTGATTGTCATGGTTTCTGTAGAAGATGGAACGATGGAAATACCTCGGAGATTAGCAAAACATTCCTAAAACGGAGTGATAACACTGGACAATAACAGATTTTCATTAGGTTTTGTGGCAGGTAGTTTTGGTTGTTGATTTTGGACATGTATACCGTTCTCTCGTAACACGTCGAGTATTTCTGTTTAGATAGAAGGTGTATTTTGCACATAACCCTCTTGAAAGCCCCCCTCCCCCTTCAATAACGATATCTAATCAAATCTTAAATTGTATACTCAGTAATTTTTTTATTCCTGGTTTGAAAAATTCTGATACAAATCTAGTCTCCATCCAACCTCCATTCATAATGCGTCGTATACGATGGAACTGAAAGACATAACTTTGATATAGAAAATGAATGAAACGTACTCGTGTAAACCCGACTTGAGATTTGTGAACTGCACCAGAAATCAATTTAAAATGCTGTACTGAAAAATTGATGAACAAATAATTTCTATTTTGTTGACCAGGATGTTTGCTCAAGAATGGATATTAGAATCCTCTTGGTAAGGGTCTTTTGGTTTATTCAGATTGGACTTATATACCATAAATTGTAAAGACACGTAACTTTGCGGAAAGAAGTATTTTGAAATCTATTGATTACCTTTTGTACTCGATATTGAATCATCATAGAGAGGATATACAACAGAACAATACATACCATAAGTATTAGAATAAACCATCATTTATATCTGATCGCCCAGGTTTGCAATAGGAACGTAATAACAAAGGATACACCTAGTCATGCTTGATGGTTCTGACCGTTACACTACCTTGAATATGTTCTTGTATTAGAATTAAATCTTTAATATTTCTTTGTTTCCATCCTTATAAGATCTAGTTAGCAATCAATCAACGAAAATAGAAATTGAACAAATGTTGCTATATGCCTAACTACGAAGTTAATTTCGTGCGCCCTCAATCAAAATCCATGATCTCCTTGGCAATCTAAAGAAATAAAAACATTTTTTGTGCTTGGTCAAATACTTATGGGCATATTTTTTTCTATAATGTTAACTGATTTATGAGGAAATGTAGTTTTGTATGTGCACGCACTTGCACGTGCGTGCCTGTAAGGACGTGCATGTATGTAAATAAGTGTGTATACGTGTGTTTGTATGTATGTAAGTGTGTTTGTATGTTGAATTGACACAGGATGCTACATAAAGAAAAAGAAAAGAATGGCAGGAATTTCCTGTGAAAACTGTCGGTTGGAATTCAATGCCAAATAATAAATTACAATTCTTCAGGGAAATCAGGAGCGAAAGTACGTACCTATATGTGTACAAGTCTCTCTGTGTGTGTGAGAGCACCTGTGTGTATGTGTAAATCATATGCACATAGGTGTAGGCATATATTGGTTTTTAAATGTGCTTGTGCATACATTTGTGTTAATATGCGAATGTCTCTTTGAAAGAAAGAGAAAAAAGTCACCGACAACTTCCTGAATAGCTTTGATGGCTGAAGACAAACTTTGGTATTTTTTCAATTTTTAATCAGTTTGGAGACACGCAAAGAAATATCACACACACACACACACACACACACGGACAAATACACACAAACACATACATGCTCTTTTCCATCGTTTTTTTTTCATACACACACACACACGCACACGATGCAACAGACTTTTTTTTCCTTTTTACATGTGTATGCATTCAAGAAATATGAATAAAGGTGTATTATGTACATGTTGATTCATATCTATTCATCTAGCCTGCCATTTATCTCTCATATCTATCTTTGTGTCTCTCCCCCCTCTCTCTTTCTCTCTCTCTCTCTCTCTCTCTCTCTCTCTCTCTCTATATATATATATATATATATATATATATATATATATATATATATATATATTAAAAATGGATATATGATTCGATGGAATGATTGTAAATTGCATTATATTATATTGAAACTCTTATTTGAAGTGATTTCCCGTCATTACACTGTTAATATATCACTTTGCCTTGACAACGTTTCAATAATATGACGCTATTCACAGTTATATATATATATATATATATATATATATATATATACTTGTGTGTGTGTGTGTGAGTATGTGTATGTATGTATGTGTGCGTGTGTGTGTGAGTGTTTGTATGTTTTTCCTGTGTGATGAGACTAAAAAAATAGGTCATGCACACTTACTGTAATATATTTCAAAATATTTTATTGGTGATATCTCGTCTATTTTTTTCCCCACAAATCTATTTTTGCCATTTCATTCTATCTTTTTCGCTTTCATTTTCCCGTCTTCTTTTCATTCTTTCTCTTTTGCTCATTCCACGTCTTTTTCATCTCTTCTCTTCATTTTCTTCCATTCTTGTCGTGCTCTCATTGCATCTTCATTAGATCTTTTCATCAATTTATTTTCAGTTTTACAAATCGCATCCGGTATCATTTATATTGTTTCTTTTGATCTGTTTTTAGTTTTCCCGGATACCAACAAATTTTTTCTGCCTTTTTTCTCTTTCTTCTACTCCTCTCTTTTTCCTTTTAATTTTTCATCTTTCAATTTTCTTTCTGTTCCCACTTTTTCAATTCATTTCTCTTTTCTTTATCTTCTTTGGAATCCTCCTTTTTCTCTGCTTTTCCCCCTTTCTATTCTCCTTTCTTTTTCTTGCTTTTTTCCCTTGTTTTTCCTTCTCTTCTTCAATTCTTCTTTCCCTTTTCCTCTTCTTTCTTTTCCTATGTTCTTCTCTATTTCTTCTTTTTCATACCTCACTCTTTTCTTTCATTTCATTCATTTCCCTTTCTCTTCTCGTTCTATTGCCTTTCTATTCATGTCATTTCTCTTTTTTCTCTTCTTTCCTTTTTCCCCTCCTCCCTCACCATTTTTTTGATTTCTTTTCTTGTTTCCCTTTTCTTTTCTTTCAAGTTGGCCTACCTGGCTGGCCATATACTACGCGTACGGACCACACTGATAGAGCTAAAGGACTGTATATTGATAAATAACTCCATAGACGACGAATATCTTAGTAACCTAAGATTCGTTCATGGGGTTGCCGTTTTCTCTAAGAATCTGTACGCCCTTAAAAAAAATGCTAGACGAACTTGACGTATGATATAAGAAGGTAGGCCTCAACACGGATTTCTGAAAAAAGCAAATGTCATATGCAGTAAACATGTTGACTACAAAGGCACAAGGATCACAATGAAAGAAACGGGGTTGAAGCAATTACATCAGTACATCTACCGAGGGCAATAAGTTTCCATGAAATCCTCAAGAGAAAAAAAACTCGGGAACATGGACATTAGTCCTGAAAAGAAGGATATACAACCAATGCAGCCGCCCATTCGTCACCTATCGATCTGAAACATGGAACTTTGCCGACCGGCTGACCCTTTAACTGGGATCTCTGCAACGCACATAGGACAGAATTATGATAAAAATCAGATGGGGATAGCACAAAGCAGCTCGGTATATTAGAGGGATAAGGGATATTAAAGGAACTACTCAAGAACTCGAATACCAATGGGCTGGTAATAATACTTGTCGTACAGAATGTCCGACATCTAAACTTACAAGCTGGATTTCTAGAGATCATATACAAAAGTGTAGCTGGAAATCCACGGGATAGCGAGGCAAACTAAGTACTGACTCTGCAACGGAAAGATGTGTGTTCAATGATGGACACTGAAAAGCTGATCACGATTATGGTGTTCACGAAAAACTTCTTCAAGAGTTCTTCTGAATATGGTTCACGTAGTTGAGCTCCAATTTACAACGCACGTTCAAGCTTAATTGATCATTTAGCTTGTGTTCAGCTGCTTTTGTGCTCACTTTCTCGAGAGTTAGTGATCACTACTAAAGAGCCAAATGAACTACCATTTTTGATCACCTGTTTTCCTATTCCTTTTGATAAATGATCAACAGATGGTTCCAAAAAAGTTGGTCAAAATAATGGTTTCTATTGAGTGACTAACCTGACCTATCTGTTAAATTTTTTCTTGATCTTACCTCTCTCCATTGCCCCCGTTTTCTTTCCCTGTCTTATCAAACTTTCCTCCTCCCTTGTTCTTTTTTTAAAAATGATTCAAGCATCAACAGTCCATGCTGTCCTTTCTTCTTATTCTAACTGCATTTATATTAGGAGCCAGCCACCAAGACTGTCACCAAAACATTAAACATGGGTTTCTTTATATTCAAAGTCAGTTTGGCTGCTTGATTGATTGTCTATGTATGTACTGCTTCTACAATGGAACTACAGGGCTGAAATTATTTAAACCTTATGTCTAGAAAAAAAAATTCAAATAGAAATACCTTTTTAGTAGTGGTTAGTACGATAAACATCGTGATTTGATGCTATTGTGATCCTTTAGTTTTTGCCCGGTATCATTCATGCTTGTTTCTGGGAAAATTATACATAGGAAGTAACTTATTTATTGATCACTAGTTTCCAAATCATTTAATGATCACCCCCAAGATGAGAGACTGTCAAAGGACATTTCTATTGAGCAACTAACCAGACTTGTTCTCAAATGACTTTAATATTATCCCCCCTTTTGTTCTTTTTCCTTAATTTGCATATTTTTCTTCCTTCTTTCTGCATGGTGAGGCTGGGCATGAATGGAGTTTCGGTGTTACTGAAGTCGTGTTCTTGCTGATATATTAGCCTTGATCAAAAAGGTCCTTTTCTTTTCAGCTCCTTTGAATGCCACCTACCTTTGCCTGATATCCGGTCATCAAAATGACTTTCCGTCAAGCGAATATTCCGTTGGGGCCCGGATTAATATTTCACTTCTTCTTCATGAAATCTATTAATTAATACAAACCTCCGAAGTAATGTAACAGTTGCATGCTAGCCCGAAGACTCACAAGGGACACAGTCTCTTTTCATTTCCTATCTTTTATTACATCTCGTATTCTCGTTATTCTTATTTCAAATTTGATCATGTTCTCCTTGCAGCACTGATTGCTTTTTTTTTGTTTGCTTCCAGGCTTTCTTTCCTCTGTTGTTCGGCTTATCCTAATGTTGGAAGAAAAATGTTTTTTCGTTTCTTCCTTGGTCACTTTCATCACTCTCCTAATTTCTGTTCCTGTTTCTTGACTTCTTTAACGTCGTTAACTCAGCTCACATTCTTTTTTTCTTCTTCTTCTTTTTCTTCTTCTTCTTTTTCTTCTTCTTCTTTTTCTTCTTCTTTTTTTTCTTTTTCTTCTTCTTCTTCTTTTTTTTCTTCTTTTTCTTTTTCTTCTTCTTCTTCTTTTTCTTCTTCTTCTTTTTTTCTTCTTACTCTTGTTCTTGGAGAAAAATGGAATAGGCCTTTGTGCAGCAATTATCTAGATATTTTTCCCCATCTGTCCTACTGACGATCGCGATTGCGCTAACCTCTGCCATGCTTTGAAAGCAAAACTTCCCAACTCATTCTGCTGTTTTGTGCCCGGTCCTCTGCTTCAGATTTTACTATACCATGAGAAACGAGCAGTTATATTTTTTCTCTCTTTTAGCTAAGTACCCAGCCTATCCCCAATTTCGTTGTCCATTCATTTGTATACGACCCCCAACTTTTTTTCGTCTGATGCACGCTCTTTTTCTATCTCTTTGGGCTGTTCCTAGCATTTCTTTTACCGAGATTTTTTCGCAATTTTAAGTTGTTTTTGTCAATTCCAATGTTTTAGATTGGTAAGTCATAGCTGGTATTATGCAGTAACTGTATACTTCATGCTTTGGTCACATTGGTGAGATGCATTTCGGTATGTTTCTGTTCATGAAAAATATTTCTAGCGAAATGTTCCGCGTCACTTTATTTTACTCTCATTATGTTTTTTCTAGTTTATATCCAGCCGAAAATAAATGTGTATAACCTCCAATCAATTTTTACAGTTTTGCTCTCTATTTTTATGTTTTTAGCAGGGAATTTATATTTGGAAATGACTTTTGACTTTCTTCTGGTCATCTTTCAGACTCTATTTTTTCCTCTTTTTATTTAGATAAGCATGTTTTGCAATTCCCTAGGATCTTTCTGACATCATGTAAACGTCATCGGCAAATCTGAAGAGGTTTACATATTTTCAGTCTGTGTTTATTCTTGTTCTGTCGCCGTCAGACGCTTTCAAGACGTTTAGCTGATAGTGTACCTCTTTATCTTCCCCCTTTCCAAACTTTGACTTATATATACATATATACATATATATGCAGGTCTGTGTATGTGTAAATGTGTATGTGTGTGGTTTACTCATCTTTGGAAGATGGAACATTAATTGTAAACGTTTGACTTGCAAGCTACGTAATTCTCAATAATATGAAATGTAGCGTGTTTGTCAATGATTTCAAATATTTTTGTACTATCAAAAGATATACATGAGTGCACCCTCATACGTACATTCGTACAAATGCGTATACACACACACACACACACACACACACACACACACACACACACACACACATAAACACAGACACATAAACACACACATAAATACACACACAAACACACCATGGGACACATACACGATTATCCATTCACCAAATACTTACGTGAGATCGAACAGAGTTCCAATATAGTATAACACAATATGTAATCATCCGTGTCAGATCATATACACATTTCTTAATGATATAACTGACTGCTTTGAAAGACACAAAAAGAGAAGATATAGACTGTAAACGAACAAAAATAGAATGTGGAGTAGATTTTTTAGACCTTGCATTACCGGCATTCAGGTCGATTATATGAGTAATAGTATATAGAAGCAGATACCCTATCCGACATTCGTTTTCTGCAGCAGCCCAATTTTCTTTTATCCATTATTTTGTTTATGTTGTCTCGGCCAAATGATTAATTCACTGTATAATAAATGGAAACCATTCCAAATCAAGTTTCAATACATCATAACGTGATTTATAACCATCTATATAACTGATTTTTTTTTTCTGGAAGGTTACCCTACGGAAGAGTTAGTAATGCAGTTTTTGGTAAGAGTTCAACGGTCATTCATTATAAATAAATGTTTTAAAATAAGATTAATAAAAATGTACTAACATCTCGACATGAGAACCTCCTGACAAGATATTGATACATCAAAATACAGTATTCGAAGTTTTTTGCGAGATTTTTTTTTATGGAGTATATATATATATATATATATATATATATATATATATATATATATATATATATATATATATATATATATATATATATATATATATATATATATATATATATATAACGATATATACCTACAATTGTCGTTACTCACGCACAAACCACAGATATTTCTGAGCATTATGCACCGAGTGCTTGAGTCTGCTAGACTTAGAACGTCAGACATAACCATTGTATTCATCCTGCTACAAACGTTAGTAAGAAAAAAAAATTGAAGAAACCTGCAATAAATGGAGAAAAAGAGAAAAAAAAAGCAAAGCCTACGGGCAAATAGCCTTAGTATAAATGCTCGACGCGGTGAATGTCGCTTGGATGTTATTCGGTGGTATTCAGATTAAAGAAATCTAATGTTATGGGGAGGAGGCTGGTGAACGTTGATTGTAGCCCAGGGCGATTAGTGTTTGTGTCATATTCAAACGGCCATTTTATGTAGAAGGAGTTGTACTGATTTTTACAACTTGTTTTCGTCAAAGGGGAATCGTCTTTAAGCCAGAGAAAAGTACAAAGACCGACTCAAAGATCTTTAAGGAAAAAGAAAAACGATACTCTTTTACATACATACACACATCCGCGCAGGCGCGCGCACACACACACACACATATTTTAGGTTGGGTACACGATGCTGATGGAGGGAAGCAAATAATATTGTGATCTCATAATATCAAATAATATGTGCAGAACCTTGTATGGTAGTGTAACATCCCCATGTACACTCCTAAAACCTTGATTTTTTTTCTTACAGATAGAAATTCGTGAGTTCACATTTGGCGTCCATTTTTGGAATCTCAACACAAATTAACAGCTTGAAATTGTGCCAATGTCTCATTGTTTTATGTGAGGCTTAAAATCTTTTGGATTTATGAGTTACGGGTCTTGCTCTAAAAAATATATATTCTATCGTCACTCGGTTAGTGTTAGATTCCGTGAAAAAGAAATAATGCTAAATTGCAAACGCAATGCGGATGAAAAAAAATTTCAATTCCCCAGCGATTACCAAAGAGTGAGGGTTCAGCATTATAGTTGCATTGTTGATAGATGCTTACCCTAGAACCAAAAAATATTTTCTGACAACTGGTAAACTTCCAGAGTATTTGCAGATCTAATAAACTGAAAGCAAAAGTTTTAAATTTCCGTTGTCTGAGTTCGAACTGATCCTAATGTTCTTGACTCTAACACAGTGACCATTTTTGCCACCAATGTTTTATGGAAATCTATTGCACACTTATCACTGAATCGTGTACAATTTTATTAAGTTATTTCACATGACATAGCTCTGTTATAATAAAGAATCAATTTTACATGCTAGTGACTTCATTCTATTTGCAATTGATCTGGAATGACTATCCAATATAATTTTATATACTGAAATTCCCTTCAGCATGTGCTATTGATTTTATGAGTTATTACAGAAATCTCTACCTTGCTCCATTGAAGTGCCAGGACTAAAGGGCTAACTTCCTCTTCATATTCTGATCAGTGACACGATTGTCCTGTTATTCCTAAATGTGCCAGCAGTAGAAGTTCCATTATGATTCCTGACTGTAACATGCCCGATCGACATAATCTCAGTTTGTTTTTCTCAAGATTGATATAATCTGTGGATAATCTCAGGGGTTTTCTTATATCATCCTGGATTTAGCCATGCTTCCAAGGTAAGAAATAAAGGATTTCTAGGTTAAATACAGTGTCCATAGTGATTTCCTTTACATACACATTCAGCTTCAAAAAGGAGTCGTCTTTATGTAAAATGAATATGTTCTGAATAAGGAAACTAGAAGTATTTTTCTGGCTGTGGTTTTTTGTTAGGTGCGAAGAGTATGCAGCAATGTCTATGCTGTTTTTGGTATTGCTTCTTTGGATAAAAACTTCCCAGCCGATATTTGAAATTCTGAGACGATTCATTGGCATTATCGAATTCATTTCTGTCAATCTCTGGACTGAACGTAGTATTGACTTTGATTTCCTACCGTAACAAAATCAAAAACAACAACTGCAACCCTCACCAAATTTATGAGGGTAATAATCAACATTCCCTACTCTGATTTGAAATCACAGCCGACTAAATTGTGGTTGTTTCTCTCACCAACCGAGCCCAATTGAAAGTCATACATGTGTATGATAATTCATGTTAGCAATACGCAAGGTTTTATTTATTTCTAATGATTAAATACCACCTCAAGCATAGAAATTAAGAATTGCCACACGAAGATTATATTTACCCTGTTTTCTTACTTCGTAGCCAATAAACAAATCACTGATAAGACACAAATTGTTCAATAACTGATCGTTTTGGCCTCATGAAATATACCCAAACTAATTAGATTAAAGCATTTAAATCAATGGTTTAATCTTTTCCAAACAAAGTGTGTGTGTGTCGGGTAATTATAGATTTTTTTTTTGTAATTTGTTTTCGAAAAGAATAGAAGTACAGGCCTAAATATGCAAATTAGTCTCCAGTTAAGAGAATGCTTGCAGACATCAGCAATTAGTTGGACTCGGCTAATTGAAAGGATACACAGCTTCAACAAGAGATTTGTCATTTGGAAGAATGAAAAAGCATGATAAAATTCCTACGATAAAGAAATTAAACATCGGGTGTGGCAAAAGAAGTCGGTAGTTTGAAGTCAACATTTTGATTTAAATTTGATGCTTATATAAACAAAATGCACATTTTATAAAACCGAAGCATACAAGTGAACCTCGAAAGAAATCAAAGCATAAATATAGGGAACTCACAACGCTATCCTTGGAAAGTGAAAAAAAAGCACATAAAAAACAAAAATAAATGAAAAACAAATGGATACAAAACAGGAGCTCGTGACAGAACTGCAAGAGATCAGCTGAATGAGATGGGATTTGCAAATGGAAAGAAACAAACAAAATCCAACACCAATACCTAAACACAAGAAAAACGGGGTAAGGGGCTAAATAATAGGAATTGCAGAGTGTTGATGATTTGATGGAAGTGATATTCAGTGATGAATCACGAATCTGCATCGGCTGAGGCGGTGATGCGAGAACCTTTGTCTCATGCTGTTCTAATGAAAAATACATTTTTGACTGACTGATGAAAACCAGCCAATTCCCTCAATTCATTAATGATGTGTCAGGTAAATGCCCAGGGGAGATTGCCATCATTAACTCGACAGTCATTGCGCGGGTGTACAATGGGAAGTTGGATATTTTTCAACCCCGTCAAAAGAGAATTGTTTTTTGAGGGGGATGATAATGCAAATTGCGTAGAGCAAAGAGTGTCAAAGGTTGATTCAGCAAAGGCATATTAACTCAAACGAAGGTTCTGAATCCAAATCATATTGAAGATAGGGATTTGAGAAAAAATTGTCCTTGACAAGATCCTCTCCTGCAAAGCTGATCCGTCATCCGCTTTCCAAAACGGTTGGAACAAACCTGATGTAATAATACACAGTTGCTTGGCTTATTCCTGCCAAATTTTATCCTGCAGCTAAGGGTAGTCACTCGAGAAAAATTGCGACGTGACCATCATATTTTTGGCCACAGGTTGAAATGCAATTTTTCAAGTCGGTGAAATGAAAATTTGCATTCTGTACAGTTTCCATGTTTTTAAAACCATTTTAATTATTCAGAAAGATCCATCATCTTTTTCATCTTAAAATTGGATCTAGTAGAGTATTATTACAGGCCCTATAGATTGATTTGTAACGAGCGGAGATGTCCCAGAATTGTGGCCACACATTAGTGACAAATTCAGCGAAAACATTCAATATAGACCTCATCCTCATATACACTCACTGAAAAATTATTTCATCATAATCATCATCATCCTCCTCCTCCTCCTCATCATCATCATCATCATCATCACTAGTCGTTTAACGTCTGTCGTCAGACATAGACCTTTCGAGGATCCGCCACAAATTTTATATCATAGGCGTCACAGAGCCAGTATTTTCTGAATTCGTCTAGTTCATCTCTTCATCTCGTATTCTGTTGGCCTCAGTTTCGAATGTGATCTCTGTGGGTCCATATTGTGCGTCGTGATGTCCACTATTTGTTTTCCATTCGTGCAACATGGCTTGCCAGTTGCCATTAACATTTTTTGATAGATTCTATGATGTCTTGGACTCCTGTTTTCTTCCTCATATGCTGTCATTTTATCTTTCCATATGAGGTAGAGCATAATTCTCCTATGTGCACGGTGCATGTTTCTTAGTTTGTAGGTCTGTCCTTTGGTTAGACTCCAAGTTCCAGCTTGATGAGTGACTATCGGGAGGATTCATTAGTTGTGTACACTTCTTTTCATAATTATTTGGGGTTATCTTGTTTTATGGGGATTTAAAAGACAAACGTTTTCAGTATACGTCTCATGGAGTATTCATGCAATCTTTCCGCCTTACAGGTTTATTAGTGCCATCTGTAGATCTTCCAGAGAGTAAAAACTGAAAGAAACCTATACGTTCTGGTAAGTTTTGGTCGAGGGTTTTTACTTATAAATCATTACTTATGATTTGTTATATCTCATATATATATATATATATATATATATATATATATATATATATATATATATATATATATATATATATATATATAAATTTTCCGTCGAAATAAAGAGATTTGAATTGTGAACAGCCAGACTTGATTTAATTCTCTTTCTTCTTGCACAAAATACATGGAATTTAAATAATATAGGAAATCTTTGATAGGATGGTGAAAATTTCGAAAAAAGATGATCAATAAATAAGTGACTTCTCTTACCTTTTTTTTCTGGTCTGTGAACCGTCCATATTTTCAAAAACAAGCGTGAAAGAAGCCAGATATAGGGGACAATTAGCCATAAACTTAAAATACAAATTGACACCCCCCAGAAAAAGTCCTATCATTTATTTATTAAATTCATTTTCAGTTCCATCAGTGCAGCTTGATCCATACACCATAGCCAGCCAGCCAGATCAGTTTGAAAACTGACAAAACCTATTTTGACATATGTTGTGATAGTTCCCGTAGTTGTCGGTTCATTATTAGCATATACGTTATCCGATATTTCTGTTAAAATATAGTTGGTTCATTCATGTTCTTCTCTCACTATTAAAAAGAGTTTCTATTTCGATACCAAATATATTATTCACATGTGTGTATTTTGGGAATGGTGAGAATATCAATAGCTAGGTTGAAAACTGATAATGTAAAACAGTCAATTGAAATTGTCATCAAAGCCAGGTTTGTGATGGTCTGACTGTTAGTTTGCTGGTTGGTTCTGTATATATATATATATATATATATATATATATATATATATATATATATATATATATATATATATATATATATATATATATATATATGTTTAGTGTGTACAAGTCATAGCTGCAGATTTAGGGGGCTGAAAATTCTACCATTTATTGCTTATTATTTGTAGATAAACGCTTTGTTTTGTATATTATTCCCATAATTGGATTTGCAAAATAATTCAATGTTAGATTGGTTCTTCAATTTATATCTGCCAGTGTTCGCCTTTGTTTTGTTTTTTTAATATTCAAACATTTTTTAGGGACCACGATCCAGCAGAAATCGTGGAAGGCAATTCATCTACTATTAATCGCTTTTCCATACTTTTCAAATGATCATCCCTAATACAGCATGCTGTCAAACGATGTTGGTCATGTAACGGTGTTCATTGATTGACTAAGCAGACTAACCAGTTTTTATTATCAGTTTACTCACTTGGAGGATTCTCTACTGTTGTTGACTTGGCCTCATATTATTTCAGCTCGCTGTGTTTCCAGCTGATGTAATTACCAATTTAACAGTGGTTCCTGTTTTTATAACCTCTTCAATTAGATTATCGCCCAACTGACAGGGTAAATTGAGATATATGGTGATTTCTTATCGTAGCATAAAAGAAAAAACTTGTATATGTGCCTCAAACTATGAATGTTACATTGAAAGCTGCTTGACTATGATAAAAGCTAAAAAAATATCATTGTTACAGAGTCATAGACATCATGAAGTTTCAGTTTTAAAGGTGGAATTTGAAAAGTTTCATTTGGTTCCTTCAAATGTTTTCTTTTTTAGTATAAGAATACGGCTGGTTGGTCACACAATGGAAATTGTCATGCAGCCAATGACCTCTTATCACCAGAACCTGTTGGGGTTGGATAGGATTATGAATTAGATTGATTTATGAATGAGTTAATCCTTGCCCTTTCATGGACTATGATCATAGGAAAAGTCCGAATTTTCAAAGAGCAAGCATGAATGCAGCTAAGCAAAAAGGTCTTTTTAGCATAAACTTAGATTGTAATTTGACCAAATCCCCCTCCAAAAATCTTTCAAATGAGTAATTTTCAATAAACAAAAAATATTTTCTTGAACTAATGAGAAAATGTTCACAATTTCAGCCCTGTAGCTAATTGATCCAGCATTAAAGATAATTGATATATAACAAGTCATGACATGACATAAACAATTGATAATCATTCCAAAAAATGGGGATTGATTGGAACAAAATAGAGATATTGCATCTGCTGCTGACTTAATTATAATCAAAGAAAACACATTCATAATTTGATTATATTACTGACTAATAGGCATGCACGTGAAGAAAATTTATGTGTACATTTGCTGGCTGTCTATGAAGTGAAATATTATCGTTTCATACCACATTCACGTAGACGACCGGTGTATTGTTGTGGATTATGAATTATCAAGCAAAAATTTAAGGATAATGACGATTTTGAAAATCAGGATTTGTACAAATAAGATCATATATATTTATATATATATATATATATATATATATATATATATATATATATATTGCAAGAATTTGTTCTATACCAGTTAGTATTGCTACGATATATATGTGGATATATATATATATATATATATATATATATATATATATATATATATATATATATATATATATATATAGAGAGAGAGAGAGAGAGAGAGAGAGAGAGAGAGACAGAGACAGAGAGAGAGCAAAATGTGGATTCACTACACAAACACATCTGGTTTTCCCGAGGCGATTTGCATATGGTGCATTCTCTGATATAAACCCATCATACATCACATATTGCATTAGATTATATAATATCATTCAATATTACATCGATGATTTGTAATACATACATACATACATACATACATACATAAACACATATATATATATATATATACATATACATATACATATATATAGATACATATATAAGTATATACATATATATATATATATATATATATATATATATATATATATATACATACACAAAAATTCGGTAAAGAAAGTGATGCCTGTTCTAATATCATTTTACAGGTATCGATTTGAGTTTTTTTCTTTGGACATAATTAGCAACTGTTCTGTAGCCCTTTGGAAAATGTTGTGGCGTAAGCTCCTTTTTTTCACAACCATTGTAATTTTAAAAATGGCTGTTCACCTGAACATGAGTGGAAAGCAACGATCCATTATAAGATTCCAATTTAAGGAGGAACAAACCCTACAAAAATTTATAGGAAGTTAGATATTGTTTATAAATAGGCTAGATGTGACCACAGTAAGCAAATGGGTCAGTAGAATTAGTGGTAATCCTAGAGAAAAAAGGTGGTTGTTTCAGGATCTTGCACCAGAATAGCATCAGCTCGTTTTTGCTACCCTTAGTTAAAGGTGTGTGATATGCTTTTGCAGTATGAAAATGCTGAGTCACATTGTAGCTAAAATACTAGAAAGTCCATCACAGTGTACCGTTGGAAACTTTGTCACCCTATAGTCCAGAATTAACATCTTTCATATGTTGGAGCCATCGAGAGTTGTAGTTCTCTAAAAAAAAAGCAAGAAACAATGAACTACTACGAGCCAGATATTTATGCCCCCATTCAAAGGTGTAATACAAATGTTCAGGAGGAAGGACATTATGGTGAAGATTATATAAAAAAAATTCTAAGACTTTTGGATTAACTTTGCTGTGATTTGTGAACTCGATGTTTTGGGCAATTATTAAGGAAATAAAAATACAAACAAAGAAAAGGATTTTTATGATGATAGTCAACCACAGTCCTCAATATCTGTCAAAGCAAACACAACTAGTAATACATAGAGTGAAAATTACTCTGGTATTTAGCCGGTAAATATTAACATTGACATTCACCGGGTAAATATCTATGTACATCTTACCATATATATATATATATATATATATATATATATATATATATATATATATATATATATATATATGTGTGTGTGTGTGTGTGTGTGTGTGTGTGAGTGTGTGTGTGTTCCAGTCAAAAATGATTATAATGGGGACAAGCTCAAGTAATTCTACCACCATTACATGTACGACTTCTTACGTATTTGTTTGAGTCTTGTTTGGGTCTCTGTGATTTTATATATGAACACTTTCATGCTTCTTTGTATATGTATGGGCTAAGTTTAGGTAATCCATGCATGTTTTATAGATGCCATTTCCTCTCTGAACCAAATCTAAATGCCACATAATCTGATATGACCACAATTAACGGTTAATGCTTTTGAAGGAAACGTCTTTTTTTCCCACTCATTTTATCGGGTCAAAGTTTAATAGAGTATACCATTATATGCCTGTATCTAGCTGTGTATGAACGTGTGTATATACGAGCAACGAACTTATAGGGATATACAGTCATATATAAACGTATAAGTTGATTATATTCGTGCATACTGTTGAGATATTTTGATTCAAACATTGCATGCTAATCACAAAGTTTTATTGTTGATTTTGCACATTTTCTAATGTTTTATTGGCTGTTTTCCATAATTCATAAGCATGAAATTCAAATTCTAAATTCCATAAGTGAAGATTCCTAATCATTTCTTTTTAAATTCCCAAATGTTTAGGACAGCAACGTCTTTTATTGGGGAAGTATATTTTCTGTTTTGTATGCTACTGCACGCGTATTCGGCGTTATGAATCTTGCAAAATATCAGACTTACGCCCCAAGCTATGGAGATGGCAATTTATTATCTGAAGAATATGCTAATGCAAGTCCTCAGATATTTGCACCGATAGACACTTGAATCGTCATTGATAATATTGTTGCGTTATATCTGGTGACATCTGTGGTCGGCAAAAAGCCGATGAGATAAATTAATACCCATGTTGTTCGATTGACGAAATTCTATGCTAACTAATATTTTGAGAAAGTGTCAATATAGATCCTGTCTTTGGAACTTGTTTTCTTGCACTCTGGGGTAAATAGAAGGATAGATAGATAGAATGATATGAACAGACGGATTAGATTGATGTGAACAGATTGATTTGATAGATATGATGAATGAACTGACTGATTAGATAGATATGAACAGGGTGATAGTTGGATGTTAATACATATATATATATATATATATATATATAAAGAGAGAGAGGGAGAGAGACAAAGAAAGAAAGGGAGAAAGAAAAAAAAACAGACAAACAAAGAAAACTAGAGAGGAGTTGACTGATTGAACTAGATAGATAGATAGATAGACTAAGGTGCATCGATATATATATAAACATAGATCGCTGAATATACATATATATTTGTATATATACATATATATATATATATATTTATATATATGTATATATACAAGTATATATACATATATATCGATATATATATATATATATGTATATATATATATATATATATATATATATAGAGAGAGAGAGAGAGAGAGAGAGAAAGAGAGAGAGAGATGAATACGCTGAGATAGTTGGATTGATATGGAAATTATAAATCACAGCCTGACTCCTAATCCCAACTCCTAACCCTAACCATAGGCAAAATTCACTCCGATCAGCCACATCCCATACTGCAAACTCCAATAAACATATAAATTGTGATTGTACTACCCAGAGTGGTACATCGGATAAAGATAGCATGAGCTAACATTCACCATGAAGTATTGATTTCTGTGTCTAAACTGTCTATATTTATGAAGAAAGGGAAATCGGCGAAAGAATTGCATGAGTATATTTGTGTACGCTTGATCTTAAATTCAACTCGTCATTTCAGTCAATAATTTAATAACCATAGCGTCGAGATTTTAAGTCAAGTAAAAAAAATCCATTGGAAAATAGTCATATCTGAAAAAAATCTATCGGAGATATCACCGTCGTTTTTCGCAGGAAATATCTGAGATAGAGTTAAAAACAAAAGCAAAAAATTTAAAAACATCTGAATAATGTAGAATAAAACCACCGTCGAAATATGGCCATCCAAAAATAAAAAAAGCTTTTCCCCAAAAAATCATATTCTACGAGGCGTCTAGCAGAGTACATACGCCAATTGTCAAGTCTATAGACGATACAGTACGTCCAAGAACACTGGGACAAGCAAACAAATCTATAAATTTGTCAAAGTAACGTCCGAAAAAACAAAGCAAAAATTTAGAATTGGGTCTAACAAAGAGACGATGCCAACTTTCAAGTCAATGGACTAAATGTTTGAACACACAAACACAAGAATATATAAAAATGAATAGAAGTCTCCATTTGTGATGATTGAGTTCATACAATAGGTTCTCATATACGATATACGGTTGTCAGCTAAAGACTTCGAACAACTCGTGTGTGCCTTGAATTAACTCCATGCAAGAACCCCATTCATTCATTAATGTTATAGGAGTACCAGTATATGATAATTGGTGAGATATGTGTCACAGATGTCTCATGATAATATGCGTGGAATATGATAGCTGATTGGTTGTAAAACGTTCAGTCATACATGTACAAAATGTTTTGTAGCAGTTGAGAATCTGAGGCAAATTATGCTCTCGTCTAACAGTAAAAACCTTGATTCGATTTGGTTATCATCAATATATTTTGCTATATCCAGGACTATGATAGACATTGGTTGAACAAGGGATTACATTTCTCTTGTAACCTCCACCCGACCGACGTAAACTGCTGGATACTCGAAAAACAAGGCAAATAAAATGTCTTCTGAATGCTCTCGTATCATAAATGTTTATTTTCTTTACCTTTTCCCTTACTGGTATATATATATATATATATATATATATATATATATATGTGTGTGTGTGTGTGTGTGTGTGTGTGTGTGTGTGTGTATAAATATATATATATATATATAGAGAGAGAGAGAGATAGATAGATAGATAGATAGATAGATAGATATGATGAGATAAATAAATCATGAAGTTTACTTAAGTTACGTGACTAGTTCCCCCGTATTGCTTTTATTCAAATACGTGTTCCTCTATCATGTATCAAGAAACTATCACTTAAAATTGTGAAGCATGAAAATCTTCAGCTTTGAAATTGGTATGGCTGAATGACTGGTTGTGTACGTAGCCCGCTTACATGCCACATTAATTTATCCAAAAAGCCGAGAATTAAAGCAAGTTCTCCTTATGTCCACAAAAAAATGATAATATTGTTTCTTTAGAATCCCTTCCGATAACAAGTTCTCGGCTGGAGTGTTTTGCAATGTAAGTTATCCTTAATTGATCCCTCAGTATCTGTTGAGCCGCTGAGGGCTTTTTTTTTTCTTAAAGTCTTTTTGAGAACTTGAACATTTCACTGAGAGTTTCCAAACTTTTTTTTTCGAGTCAAATGGCTGATTATATTACATCTCAGATTGCTTTAAAGCTACGGTCGGATTTTAGTTTCTAATAACTGTTATTTGCGTCAGACACAAACTCATCAGTGTTTTGCACCGTAAAAAAAGACGTCCGTCTGAATTGTTACTTTTGCAATTTAGCAAAATTTATCCTCATGCTACTTATTAGTAGGAAACCAGTATTACTATTGTAGGCAAGCCACCGTCATCTCGATCGATAAGTTTCAAAATCGAATCAGTGTTAAAATTCCATGTTTCTTGTAGCCAAAGACCAATCAACCAATTCGAAAGATGAATTATCTTGTCTGGCAGTGAATTCCCCTACCAGTTCCAACTGATTTAGACCTAATCAACCATATTTTTGACTCTTTCCAATTCCAAGCAAAAGCGTCTTTACCTACACGTTTCCAGCGATTGCTTTGTCTTTTAGCGTTGGTGTTGTAAGAGAATAAACAAAGGAATTCACATTTCATGGACTCATTCAACTTTCATAATGCATAATAGTCTTGCCATTAGCCAGAGAAGCTTAGTGACGTTAGTCAGCTAGATAATTGGTGGGAGTGACGTGAGGTTTCTCAGCAAAAGTTGGGCAAGAAAGTAATCATTTATTAAAATCAAGCAATCTAATGCAACTCTTTAACCCACACACACAGAGGTATTTACATAAAATTTAAATGGATTTTACGAAACATTTCAGTAACCAGGGAACAAATTGAGTTCAGATGATTTAGTGTATCCGGAAGCCCTGTCTGAATGATGGTAACTTTTCATTTAATTTCGTTGTTTTAATTGATATGATTAAAATAATTACAATCACGAAAGTACACGACATAAGAAGAGTGAAACTCATTGTATAACTGCTGTATCGTAGAATATAAACCAGGAGCATCCAAACAGGGAAGAAAAAAACACGCAACACTGCTGGACAGGAACCGTATTGTATAAAAAGCTACAATTTGATTCCTATTTTTGGTTTCAAAATCTAGTATACATATTATACAAGAATCGTATAGTTATTGAAAGAGAAAGGCCCAAGACTAAGTAAAATATATGTATAGTATTTTAAATATAGTATGATTCCGTGACTTTTGCAAGATGATTAGTAGAGAGAGGAAATGAATGCGATATATATATATATATATATATATATATATATATATATATATATATGTATATATATATATATACATATACATATACAAATATATATATATATATATATATATATATATATATATATGTGTGTGTGTGTGTGTGTGTGGCACAAATCAAGCTAGCAGTATAACATAATATAATAATATACCAATATTATAAACCAACTTCTGAATTGTAATGGATTTATCTTATAGAGTGCTCCATACATACAACTTTTTACTCATGAAGATAGTTCTTTAGAGTAGAGCTCCCATTCCACTATATATATATATATATATATATATATATATATATATATATATATATATATATATATATATATATATATATATATATATATGTATGTATGTATATCACCCTATCATTCTGCGAATATGTTGCATTCATCCTATATTTCTCCGACCCTTTTGAAAAGTATTCCAGTGACTTCAATAATTTGTATGCAATTTTTGTTCTGTTCCATGCAACGGGAACTTACGTGATGACTACAAGCAATGCCTAAAACTACATGGCCTTATATGAAGCACGTTTGAAACCCTGTTAACGTTTCACAAACGTTCCAATCCCAGCACACCAACAAATTGAGATAACATCAGAAAAGAACAAAATAAAAGATTACCCTATGCGTACCAACTTCAAATCCAAATCTTATTTCAAATGTTCCCAACACTTATTCTAATTCCCTTTGTCCTTTCAATCAATTGTCCCTGGTTATTCGAAATCATTTATACAATCTAATCATTCTTTGTGATGGATCAAAATATCTGCCGTTTCGTTTTCATTTGTACGGACAATCATCTATTCTTTTTTTCAATCAATTTTTTTGAGTGATATAGAATTACGTCATCGACATTCACAAGCACAAGTTTCCCCTCGAGTGGTTACTTCATCCATCGTTTCTCTTTTAGTGGTTTCTTTATCTGCTGTTTCACGTTCAGTGGTCCTCCCCTCATCCACGATTTACTTTCCTGAGCCCCCCCCATCCTCATCAACGGTTTCACTTTCAGTTGGAGGTGGACACATCATTAGAATTCTGTTCTTGTTTCTTTACAAGAGTGTATTTAATCAGATATCAGTAACACATGTTTAAACTAGTGTTTAATTGATTAAGTGAGGGAAGTAAATGATTTAGCTTGTAATTAGTGATTGAGGAACGTCTGTCACTTTAGTCGATATGAACGTAATGGCTATTCAACATCCTTGATTCGTTAACGGAGAAGTCATTTAAGGGAAAAAACTTTCCACCTGAATTGAACGAGAAAATCTTAACGAATTTATTAGTTCTAATTTATTTCTCCTGTCAATATGCCCCACACAAGTGCAACTGCTGGTTTTCAACTCAATATGCTGCAAAAGAAAACAATACCAATAGGGAAACAGGTCTGTTTTGTCACTCCTGCTAAACCGTCATGCCACCAACGTCTTTTGGCAGTATGCTGTGTTAGGGTGTTGTTCAATTTTAGAGTTGAAAAAAGGGGTGATCAATGAATAAGTTACTACTCTCACCTTCTGTCGGGCAGCAACCACTGGAAATCTGAATCGTCCAATTCAAGTGCACACAAACTAGAGGATCATTTTAGCATAATCTTATGTTGCAAATTGAATCTCCTCATAAAAACTTGATACAGAGAAAAATTTCAAAAAATAAAATAACGTATTATATCAGGAAAAAAAATTGAATAAAACATTTTTCTTGAGGTAATAAGATGTAAATATTTAAATTGTAAGTCCTTTGACATCATTCGTGCAGCCTGTTTACGTGATTGACATGTTTACATAGCCAGTCATATGTTCATATTTTGAGTTAATTTTCAAATTATTCTCTATATACACACACACACATACACACACACACACACACACACACATATATATATATATATATGTATATGTATATTTATATTTAAATATATATATATATATATATATGTATATATATATATATATATATATGTATATATATATATATATATATATATATATATATTCATTGCTATTTTTTGCTGGGCCCGCATGGGACGTTGTCTGCTCCATTATTGGTTATGGTGACTTCCGATGGATGGCTGTACTTTGAGGAGCAGCTGCTTTGTCACATTCCCTGGACATTTACAGCTCACAGGTAATCAGAATATTCTCCGATAAACTTCTGGATTCAGTTTGACTGATGTTTTTATTTTGTTCTCGTCTTTCATATCCATACGTCTACAATAGTTATTTTCGTTAGTCAGATATTTCTCCGGAGATTTTTCTCTTTTATAGATCTTCTGACGCTGATGCGCGTCTGGATCACTAATGATGTCGTTTGCCCTGAATTATAGGCAACCACCTGAAACTTGCATTATTATTTCAAGGTAGCGTTCATTCTGATATCTTGGCAACAAGGTCTATGAGATTCACCAAGAAATTTACACAGGCAAAATTGTAGTTCTCTCTTTCTCTATAATTAATAGTAAATTATGAGGTTCATATTGTGCGACAGCTCTTTCATATATAAAAGAATATGAGGGCGTCAGTTACGATATCCCAGTCAGATGGTCGACCTCAATTGTAACGTTTTCGAAATAGTTTCTCAAACTATTAATTTGTAGATGTGAGCCTTAAGAGGCAACCATGGCAATTCGATCGACATGCTCTCTTCCTGCCTGTATATAACAGATTGTATTTAGATGTATACTGTTTGCATAAAAATTGTAAGGTATGTCTATTAGATCGTCAATTGTGATATTGTTTGTTTTTGTGGTATCAACTCATATTGTTAAAGACTTAACAAACAGGCTCACCCCTAATTGCAGTCATCTGGAAAAATGGTTCTGGTTACTATTACTGAGAGTTCATGTAAAAATATACATTGACATAACTTTTATTGAAAATTCACACAACGGAGATAGCGATCAAAAAATGTACTATATGCTTCTTCCAAATATTTACTTCAGGAAGGAAGTCATTGTTTTTAACTTTCTATGTGATTCTACGCAAGAAAAGCCACAGACCTGATGTCACCATTGAACAGAAGATTTCAATGCATACCAATATTCACTTTAATATTTAATTTACATAGCATTAGTAAATCCATTTGAATTATTACCATCAATTAGGTAATGGCACAATATCCTACAGATACGGGCACACTATAATCCAATATCTACTCATTATCTCAAGGCGATCCTAATCTAAATGATTATCGTTCATATTGCTGATACAGTTGAAACACCATGCAACCCGTAAAAAAGGGATTCTTGCTTAACATCATATTCAGAGAACACATTATATTAGAAAACTGGAAGTCAGGGGAATCATAAAATCTATCAAAAAAAAACTCAAATAGTGATAAACAATGGACGATACAAAAATGTCTGAGAATCTATTGACATTACGTTTCACAAATCTCGATAAATCAAGTGTGAATTCGGGGCTGGTAAAAATTGAGATTGAATGACGATTTACACACGTTCAGGAAACATTAGCGCCTCAACGCCCATGATAATGCCTGAAAAAACTTGCAGAATTTCAATAGAGGATCATAAGCTGCTGCTTTTGCTTCTGCTTCTGATGATGATGATGATGATGATGATGATGACGACAGCCCTCTACGACAATTTTTCCTGTGCATAGACAAAATCTGAGAGGGAATTGTTACAACATCATTTTCGTCTGTGTTCTGGAAAAAGAAAATTCATGTTGTCATTCTATCGTTCGCACTTGTATTTACTCATTCACTGAAGTTAATGGGATCGGCTTGTGGCACAATGTACGAATCTGAGATGTGCATGAAAGGAAAGAAAAATATATTGGATGAAGTGTAAGAATATTTCACAATGCCACAAATGATGTATTCAAAGGGCCTTTGCAGATGAGGATCTGTTATAAATATTCAATGTCTGTAAGACCGATTCCCAAATTAATGAACTTTTAATGTTGCTTGGGGGAAAGCTAGCAAATTCGATATAAGCAATCAGGTTGAGATGGCTAGTTGGTCAATAGGAACCGTCATACGACCCATGTATGTTGGGACCATACAATGTTGGGGTTTATCAACAAAAAAAAATAGAAAACAAAGGTGATCAATGAATAAGTTACCCTTCTCCCCTTTCGGTGAGCAATGATCACCGCGAGAAGTCTTTGCAAACAACCATGAGTGCAAACTAAGGGATAATACATCCAAGTGAAATACTTACCTCCCAGGAATCTATCTAGGGGTTAAGGTAAAAAACAGATTCCATTTCACATGATAAGGAGTAAATATTCTAAATATCTGCCTTTTCGTTCGATTGGTATGTTTTGTAAGCGTGACCAAAGACTTATTTACATGACCAATCAAATCTATTTGCGAAATGGAAGAAACCTATGCCAGGAGTCTTGGTTGATGATTTTTGATGCAAAGACCATATATATATATATGTATATATATATATATATATATATATATATATATATATATATATATATATATATATATATATATATATATATATATATATATATATATATATATAATATATATATATATTGCCAGAAGTCCTTTTATCTATAGAGTCTCTATCTACCAACAGATGGAGATCAGTTTGCTTGGCTAGATGTTTACTGAAATACGATAGTGTTCGATCCATTTTACATGACTCCTCCAATCTTTAACGTCATAGCTTGTTGTGCTGATTGAGTCAAGGACACTTTTGTGCTGTGATGAAGTTACATCAGTGTACAATGACATACATGTACATAAGCATCCCTTCTTGATGCAGGAGCGTTCAAAATGATTAGATCGTGCATTGTTAAGGTAGGTCAAGTGCTACAATGCTCCTAGGTCCGTTTTAAATCGAAGGCTGATGATACTCATACATACGTAAATATATATATATATATATATATATATATATATATAAATATATATATATATACATATATATATATATACATATATATATATATATATATATATATATATATATATATATATATATATATATATATATCGTGTACCGTAAAGAGTGAGACAGACTCAGGAGTAAAGTGTTTAGAGGTGATGTTTATTAATCCTTAGATGTAAATTGTCCGGACATGTATCGGGATTCTTCCCATCTTTAGTAGTGTGTGGTGTGTGAGTATGTTTTTAAAGTTTCCATGTGGAACCAGAGCCCACTATCAGCATATATATATATATATATATATATATATATATATATATATATTGGCTAAGGTACCTTGGACATTGATGAGTTATATTATTTTGATGTAATTGATTCATGTTTATATTCACTTAATATTACATATCACTGTTGCAATGGAAAATCATCTTCATCGAAATATTATCAGCGGAATTCTCTCAAAAAGAAGTCAATAAACTGCATTTTTTTGATAAAATGTCAGGTGCGTGCAATTGTTTCCAGGGAGAAACAGCAATAAGAAAAAAATATCGGAAGATTGAAAAAGTTTCCTTTGGTAAAAAAGAAAAAATATATAGCGTGTGTGCAAAAGTTTCCAAAGGTTTCCAGAAAAAAAAAAAAAAGAATCAGTAATTTTATGAAAATCATTCCCTGCTTCCAAGAGCATCAAGTGAAAAATTGTCTCACAGAGCATCCAGGGAGAAATTGTCATGCCAAAGTTTCTCGTGGAAAACTATTTTATCGTGTTTTCTATTCTTCTTTTGTAAATTTTAGGCCGGGGTTACAACAAATCAGAGTTATATATACGACTTCTGAATGATCGCTATAAAATTCAAATAGCAATAAAAGGTTGATACTATAGAAAAAAAATACTCAAAATTTGGTTTTTATTAGATTTGATATACTGTCTCAGTAATCTGTTTTAACTAACCCCGACTGACCCGAAAAGGAACAACAACAACAATAGAGCTGCAGCAGTAAATTCATGTTGGAAAAATAGATAGCACTGAATTTTTATTATTAGAGCCTGGACGTTGTAATTTAGAATATTTTATGGCTCGGCAAGCGGCTAATGTAAAAGTTATGTGTGTGCATTCAGGGAAAACTATATAAAAAGAAATACCCGGCATATGCAAAAGTTTCGTCCATCCATTCGTAAATATCGACGATGATTCCACCCAGTGTAAGTAATATCAACCTAAACCAAAGCATCTACAAATGAAATGTTCCGGGGGTTTTCTCGGACCTTCGTTTTTTTAAAATCATTTTAGGGTGGATATAGATTGCCATGCTAAAATTAGTATGAATTTATTGAAAAATGGCGACATCGTTCCAAGGCAAACAGACAGATTATATATACATATGAATACGTGTGTGTATCTTTTCTCTTGACATTATATATGCCTCATCTACATTTAACTTTGCTGCATAATGTTTTTGCAGGGTTGAACAGCTTTGGGTAGCCTGTAAGGCAAAAGTTGTGCTGGTAAACGATGTATAGTTCTCAGCTGAGTATAGGCAACAGGCAAGTGACTTTCTATACAAGAACTCACGATACATATAAATTAGAAATCTGAGATGAATACAAGTGACAGAGCAGATAAAAATGTTTCCGTGCCAGTTACAGTTTATGCTGTTTGATAATTGATGAGCAGATCGGAACTCAAGGTCAAGACTCACTTTCAATTGACTCAAAAAGCTCAGCAATAACTACACACCTATATGGATACTCATTGTATACAGCATACCGCAGCCAGAGTTTTCAGCATAAATCTGTATCGACACTGGTCTTCTCATCTTTTAAATTCACATTGTAGGCTTTTCTGAGTATCTCAAATGAGTGATCAAGATAGAACGAGCTAATTTACATTCAGTTGTTTTGCTCAGAAAGGGGCAGGCCCACTGTCTCTTAGAGAACTTAACGAGTGCAAAATAATGGTAAATGTGTCCTCAGATACTCGTTGCATTTCTGACAGGAGTTTCGCAAGAACATAAATATTACCTTCTTGTGAAATTTGATGGCTGGCTCATTGATAAGGAAATAGTTTGCGTGTGTCGCCTTTCGGAATCATCAACCGGTTAGAAAAGATCATTTCCCCCAAAAAAGTCCCCAA